>JAJGRW010000687.1:220424-409270 GCA_025461045.1 Carex parvula | reverse complement strand
TTATACAAAATTAATTTAAAAAATTATAAATTTGATATGTGAACGCATGTGAAGTAGATCGATTTTAACAGTTTGAATCCGTCGTCTGAAGTCAATCCAATAAGTGTTAGAGTTAAGCTTACCAAGAGACTTGGTGAGTTTAAGAGCACCCAGGTTCTCATCATCATCATCATCATAATAATAATAATATAAATGGAATTGTTAATTATATGATGATATATATGTTCATACGTAGGCTAGGGATTCGGCCCAGGCAGGATTATTATTATTATTATTATAGTTATTATTATTATCATTATTATTATGATGATGATGATGATTATTATTATTATTATTATTAGGTGATTACCTAGCCTACGTACGAACGTCATCATCATACTAATAATTATTATTATTATTATTATGATGCTGATTGATAATGCCGGGGACTTTCATCGTTGTAATTAATTTGCTCACTGGTTCGATGAGTTTATTTAGAGGATGTTTGGTTCATTCTTATAATGATTATCTGTCATTACAATATTATTACCATGTTTGATAAAATTGACATGGCAACATATACAGTAATATCTGACTACAGTTCTATAGTTTATGGTTATATATCATGCTACCTACTGTGGATTTTTTTTGTCCCCCCTTCACGGAAATCACTTCCGACATGCGATTTCTTAAATCTTTTTATGTTTTTGCGTAGGCCTCTTCTCTCCTTTCCGACTTCGGTTTTCTCTCTCCTCTGCTTAACTTTTCTCTTCAATCGCCTTTTCTTGAACCGACGCATGAGTGCGATTTTGATCAATTTATTACATATTTGACCGATTTCGGCAATATGATGGTCAGAGCAAGCTCAGTTTTAGTTTAGATATCAAGAGAAACATAGATTAGGAATACGAAATAAAATAAGGAGAAGAGTTGAAGAGAAGAAAAAGAGGCAGCGATCACTTGAGGATGGCGACTGCTGGCGAATGGAAAATGGTGCACCGACGGAAACGCTTTCCCGACAACTGGAGAACCCCGGCGAATGATGCCCTCGACAAAGTAAGGCCTTACACCCCATACAAGCAGACATATGCGCAGGCCGTGGCCAGACCCAAGCCGAGACCTTCTTCTCAGGGCTCTACCGCTCAGTCACAAACCAGCACTCATCCTTCACCACCCTCCAACCCAACCTCGCGCTCCCCAACCCCCCCCACACCTCCTGCCACCCGATATTACACATCTCCTCATAGCCCCACCAGTCTCCGCTTCCCTCCGATGGCCTCATTCCCGGAGTGGCGTGGTAGATGTTTTCGTTGTCTCCGTATGGGCCACACGGCGGCTCAATGCTGCAACCCATTCAAGTGTGCCAAGTGTTGGTCGGATGGCCACATAGCAAGCCACTGCACCACTACCAAGTCCACCAATACCACGCAAGCACCTCCACCGGCTGCACAACCACCCTCACAGTTTGAGCCCTCCTTTGATGAGCTTTTGCAAGGTGATACGCTGCCACCTAGGCCGGTTCTCCCAGAGGGCAGACCGGAGAAAGTTATGTGCTTCATCGAGAGATGAAGAGGTGCACCGAGAAATACAAAACTTAAGCCGTGCTGTTGTCATTCATGGAGAACGTCAGGGCCTGCTCTTAGAGGCGCACAAAAGTGGTTAAGGTGGCGATAGAAATCGGGCTGGTTAGAGAAGAAGAGATTAGAGTCGCACAGTTGGCACGAGAGAGGCATCTCATCCACCTCCCGCGAGGTCTAGCGGTGGAAACATTTGTTAAGGCTCTTCCTAGATGGCTTTGGGACCAAGGCTTTGACATTCAACAGTGGTCTCCACTGGATGGAGCAACGGTGCTCATGCCTAGGTTTAAGATTCTCTTAGACCTTGAAGACTTTCCGATCTACCTATGGCGCGAGAAGCAACTCATTAAGGCAGTCTCTCAGTTTGGTATCTACTTGGGCTCAGTTCAGCCGGAACATGCCTCTGATTTCACGGCATGGCGGGTCTCGGTGGCTACCGATGACTTGCGCCGTGTTCCGATGTCTATTGGTATTGTGGCCGGAGGCATCGAATATAGGGTGCGGGTGAACCCGATCACTTGGTCCAGGGGTCCGATATACTCAGCCTCTGACTTCCCCGCACTACCGCCACGTTTCACACCGCCCTCCCATACTCCTTCCCAGCTTGACAATGACATGATTGAGGCTGGCTTGGGTCAGCCGGGGTGTGGGATGAAGATGAATTGGTTTCATGCTCAAAGAGAGCTCTTCTCACGATCTACCAAGACCTTAACCCAGAATCGCTACCACCGGAGCTTCGGCAACTTCTCCACGGTGGCCGACAGGCAGGAGCGGTCCACTACAGAGCTCTCAGGGAATTGGCGGAAGCCACAGAAAATCCCAACACCTTGGTTTCCCATGGCAGCCTTCCAGATCAAGCACAACCTCCTGAGTCTCAAATGGGTCGAAATCAGCATATTAGTAACCCAGCAGCACCGAGGGCAACACAGCTTGGTCATGGTATGCAATCAGCCATAGCCCCAATGGCAACCCCACATCAGAATCAACCTGGGAAGGAGTGCGGACCACGCCCCCACTACGAGACAATCCTGATGTTTGTCTCGGGGACAGGAGCCCCTGCCATTCCACAGGTTCTGGAAGAAGCAGCTGTAAAACACCAACTTGTTGTGGCGATTCGGCCTGAACAGAGATTATTGCAAAAGGATGAGGCGAGTCCCAGCCTTCTTCCTCGATCAACACACGAGTCTACCCCAGGAGAGCAGCCACAGAAGATCCCAGAGAAACCAAAAGGTGCCACAATGAGTCAAAAACCGCAGCCCAAAACCGCTACACTCCAAACGCTATGCACCTCACGACACACCCGTTTCACAGCCCAGGCGGTAAAAGGAAAAGGAAAAGGCCGTCCCCCTAAACAAAAAAATGTACCGGATCAGAACTCCAAGGAAATGGGTCAAGCAGCGGTCGAACAGACACAACTTGTGCCGCATCAAATCCCACCTGCTGATCCTCCTCACTATGCGGCCGGCCCAAACCCAACAGGCCGACCAATTGCCTTTGACTGCTACTCGGCCCACAGTCACGGATCAAGACAAAGGCAAAGGCCGACTGCCTTTAAAAAGAAAACCGGCCACGCAGACGGTCAACAGGCCCGGACCTTCGCAAATGGGCAAGCCAATCATTGCAGCTCAACCTGAAAAGAAAATCAAACAACATGCTTTGATCAATTTAAATCCAACGGGCTACTATGAGGTGCAGATAGATGAAGATCTCACTTCTAAAATTGCTATTGGGTGCGGTCTCACAACTAAGGATGTAGTTGATGCATTACTGCAAGATAATTGTGACAGAGAGCAAGCTTCTAAACATCAGGCTAATACTACTGCCAGTGCCTCAATGGAATGGGAACTGGAAGAGCGCGTTAACATAGATCCGGATTCCGATGAGGATCTGGATAGCATTGATGTTTAATTGAGTTGCGGTTCTTTTTTTTTATACATGTGTGATTGCTGTTGGTGATTCTAAGTTTTTATGAATTACAAAAAACTCAAAATTCTATCGTGGAACTGTAGGGGGCTAGGAAGTGTCGATAAATGTAAGGTGGTACGTGAGATCATTCGATCGTCACGGTGCGATATTTGCATGTTGCAGGAAACAAAAATCAATGAAATTTCTTTAGACTATGTTCCGACCTTTCTCCCTTCATACTTTCAAAAAACTGATGGGATTTCATGTGTATGCCTATGTGGTGAGAATTTTAAATTTTCCTATCACCACTTGGCTCAATACACAAAGGATCTTATTTTACGACAAAAGTGAACAATATTTTCTTCAACAAACTAAAGTGTACTAAATTAATATAAATTAATCTCATCTAATTTATTGCAAGAGAAAAATGATAAAACCTTTACCTAAAGAGATTGTCAAATCTCTTGATGGAGAGAAGTCGGTTTCCCTTCTAGATCTCGTGTTCTTCTCGAAAACGCCTCTTAGTTCACCTTGAACCTAAACAACGAACTTACACACCTCTTAGATAGATGGATGTGAAGTTCAAGGCTTAGATCCAACCACCTAATGATCTTCAAATCAACAAGCTATTTGATTTCTTGGTGGCTAAACCTAACAAGAAGAGATGAGAGAAAAATGTGTAATTTTCGGCCAAGTAAGGAAGCACCTTCTTAGTATTTTGGCCTTGAGGAAAAATGGGCTGCTCAAGAGGAATTTCGGCCAAGGAAGAAGAGCAGAATTTTTCTCACATATTTCCTTAATTACACCACTTAAAATAGGCAAGGGGTTAGGGCTATCATTTGTGTAAAGTTTGAACTATTTACACAATTGCCACTAGCCTTATTTAGCCATTTTATCATCTCTAATTTCATCTTGTGATTGGTTTAATAAATTAATTTATGAACAAATAATATTAATCATATTATTCAATTATGCAATATTCTTATTATTCTTATAATGCATTCAAACATTATACCAAATAATATTTGCATAACTTCACAAATTTATTTATGATCTAAGCATGTCATATGATGACATTTTATGTTAGTATTTCATCTCATGTATTTTATCTAATACATCATTATGAAATATAAAATACTTGTTGTTTCTCTTCAGTTGGTGTGACCGTACAGATGATCTATGTCATCTTGGCAATAATATAAAACTTTATATTATTGACTATAAGAGGTCTATCATTACATTATAGTTATCCAAACGACATAGTAATCATTTACTCAATCCACTATTTTTGTGTCTATCCTTGTCACATGATATTATGAATAATATACAAAATAGGATCGTGTCATTATTGCATTATATTCTTTTCTTGGTCTCTCAAGTGAATTATAATTATAACTACATCAGTTATATTGCATGCGATATAATTTCACTTTACCAAAGGGCCCAGTAATATCATAACTCAAATTGAGAGACAATGATAATATTAATATATAGATTTCTCCCGCACAAGTTGTACACAATGAACTACTATTTTATTACTATCATAAGATAGTATTTAAATAGCAATCACATTATATACTTCTCATGTGAAAAACCTACACATCTCATATCTAAGATTTCAAAGACACAATGGAAACATTAATGACACAAAACACAATCCATATAATGTTCCATTCATTTAGGTCATGTTCAATATATAAAATACATATTTATATATTCATGTTATTAAATAATAATGCTTTATCAACATTTATAGAACTTCAATGTACTTTAACCAACATGACAATCTTCCTTGATAATTAATGTTCTTCTTTAATTACCACGATTGCGAACATATTTAGTGATTAAATGTTTCTCATCTTTGGAGTTCTATAGTTCAAGACCAAGAGCATCTTCTTGAACACTTCCAAAGATATAACATATAAATCACAAGGAACATGAATAAACATACTTGAAAGACAAGAGTGAAACTTTTGAGAAATTCAAAGAATATAAGAATGAAGTAGAGAACCAACTTGACAAGAGAATCAAAGCTCTACGAACTGATCGTGGAGGAGAATACTTGAGTAATGAGTTTAACACATACTTGAAAGAGTGTGACATCATACCACAACTCACTCCACCCGGGACACCACAGTGGAATGGTGTTTCTGAGAGGAGAAATCGAACCTTACTTGATATGGTTCGTTCAATGATGTGTCAAACAGAGCTACCTTTATATTTTTGGGGTCATGCACTCCAAACTGCAGCTCACACACTAAACATTGTTCCATCAAAATCCGTTGAGAAAACACCACATGAGTTATGGATGGGCAAACCACCCAATATATCTTTTCTCAAAGTTTGGGGTTGTGAGGCATATGTAAAACGTATGATGTCAACAAAACTTGAACCCAAAGCGGATAAGTGCTTCTTCATTGGATACCCAAGAGAAACGAAAGGGTATAGCTTTTGGCACAAGTCAACGAATACTATATTCGTTAAAAAGGGTGCAACATTCTTAGAGAAGGAGTTTCTCGAAAGAATTAAAAGCAGTGGGAGTAGAGTGAGACTTGAGGAAACTCAAGAGGATCTACTAGTGAATGATCATGAGATGAATGAAGACATTCAAGATGATCATGAAATACCACACGAAGCTCCTTTAATCAGTGAGAGTACTCAGACTTCTCCACTGAGTGTTCGTTAACTCAAGATGAGTCACAAGAACATATAGAGCTTAGAAGGTCAACAAGGGAAAGGAGAAGACCCGAATTATATATGGGTCTTCATGAAGTCTTGGTAATGGATACCGACGATCCTTTGACCTACGAAGAAGCAATGGAAAGAAAAGACTCCAAAGCATGGCAAGAAGTCATGGGATCCGAAATACAATCCATGTATGACAACCAAGTATGGAACTTGGTAGATCTTCCTGAAGGATCGAAAGCCATTCGAAACAAATGGATTTTCAAAAAGAAGATGGACATGAATGGTAACTTGACAACGTACAAGGCAAGACTTGTAGCAAAAGGTTTTACTCAAATTCAAGGAATTGACTATGATGAAACTTTTTCACCAGTTGCCATGTTTAAATCTATTCGGATAATGCTAGCTATTGCTGTATTTCATGATTATGAAATATGGCAGTTGGATGTCAAAACAGCTTTCCTAAATGAAAAATTGGATGGGGAAGTGTACATGGTACAACCTCAAGGTTTTGAAGATCCGAAAAATAGTAGCAAAGTGTGCAAACTTCAGAGAGCCATTTATGGCTTGAAGCAAGCATCAAGGAGTTGGAACAAGCGCTTTGATGAAGAGGTTAAAACCCTTAGATTCATTCAAAGTAAAGAAGAACCTTGTGTATACAAGAAAGTTAGTGGGAGCCACATTATGTTCTTGGTCTTATATGTCAATGACATATTGTTGATAGGTAATGAAAAATCTTTGATGGAGCAAACAAAGAACTCATTGAAAACGATTTTTTCAATGAAAGACATGGGCGAGGCTCAATATATCTTAGGGATTAAGATATATAGAGATAGGTCTCGTAAGCTCATTGGTTTAAGTCAAAATGTATATATTGACAAAATCTTGGAAAGGTTCCAAATGGAAAAGTCCAAGAAAGGAAATGTACCAATGAGTATGTCTGTGCATCTTAGCAAGTCGCAGTGTGCCACAACACGCAAAGACATTGAATACATGAAGAATGTTCCCTATGCTTCAGCTATAGGTTCCATTATGTATGCTATGACTAGCACAAGACCCGATGTCGCGTATGCTCTGAGCATGACAAGTCGTCATCAAGCTTCACCTGGTCCTGATCATTGGACTGCGGTCAAGAATATTCTTAGGTACTTGAAAAGGACCAAGAACAAGTTTCTTGTCTATGGTGGTCAAAGAGAGCTCATTGTAAAAGGTTACACTGATGCTAGTTTTATGACAGACCCGGATGACAGAAGATCTCAATCTGGGTACGTCTTTCTTCTGAATGGTGGAGTTGTGAGTTGGCGTAGTTGGAAGCAATCAACTACTGCTGACTCAACCACCGCAACAGAAGTCATGGCGGCCGCAGAGGCAAGCAAAGAGGGAGTCTGGATAAAGAAGTTCCTTGAGGAACTAGGCGTCGTTTCATCCAGCGAAGGTCCCTTGGAGCTATTTTGCGATAACAGTGCATCTATTTCGCAAATTAAGGAGCCGAAGTCACATCACAAGACAAAGTACATGGATAGAAAATACTTTGTAACTCGTGATTTTATTGAAGAAGGCAAAATTTCATTGTTATGGGTTGACACCAACAGCAACACAGCTGATCCCTTCACTAAGCCCTTATCACAAGCCAAAAGCGAAATTCATTTCGAGTCCATGGGTCTACAAGATCATGGAGAGTGGCATGAAGACTAAAAGGGAATTCTAGTTTTAGAGTTTATGCATTTATTATGTATATGAGAAACTTTAAAAACAAGTGGGAGACTGAAGGATGTGTGTTTTGAAAGTTATGTTTTTTAATAATAATTTATATGTTGTTAATGATTTTATTATGAATGTTATTATTCATGTTCCTTGTGATTTATATGTTATATCTTTGGAAGTGTTCAAGAAGATGCTCTTGGTCTTGAACCTATAGAACTCCAAAGATGAGAAATATTTAATCACTAAATATGTTCGCAATCGTGGTAATTAAAGAGGAACATTAATTACCGAGGAAGATTGTTATGTTGATTAAAGTACATTGAAGTTCTATAAATGTTGATAAAGCATTATCATTTAATAACATGAATATATAAATATGTATTTTATATATTGAACATGACCTAAATGAATGGAACATTATATGGATTGTGTTTTGTGTCATTAATGTTTCCATTGTGTCTTTGAAATCTTAGATATGAGATATGTAGGTTTTTCACATGAGAAGTATATAATGTGATTGCTATTTAAATACTATCTTATGATAGGAATAAAATAGTAGTTCGTTGTGTACAACTTGTGCGGGAGAAATCTATATGTTAATATTATCATTGTCCCTCAATTTGAGTTATGATATTACTGGGCCCCTTGGTAAAGTGAAATTATATCGCATGCAATATAACTAATGTAGTTATAATTATAATTCACTTGAGAGACCAAGAAAAGAATATAATGCAAGAATGACACGATCCTATTTTGCATATTATTCATAATATCATGTGACAAGGATAGACACGAAAATAGTGGATTGAGTAAATGATTACTATGTCATTTGGATAACTATAATGTAATGATAGAACCTCTTATAGTCAATAATATAAAGTTTTATATTATTGCCAAGATGACATAGATCCTCTGTACGGTCACACCAACTGAAGAGAAACAACAAGTATTTTATATTTCATAATGATGTATTAGATAAAATACATGAGATGAAATACTAAAATAAAATGTCATCATATGACATGCTTAGATCATAAATAAATTTGTGAAGTTATGCAAATATTATTTGGTATAATGTTTGAATGCATTATAAGAATAATAAGAATATTGCATAATTGAATAATATGATTAATATTATTTGTTCATAAATTAATTTATTAAACCAATCACAAGATGAGATTAGAGATGATAAAATGGCTAAATAAGGCTAGTGGCAATTGTGTAAATAGTTCAAACTTTACACAGATGATAGCCCTAACCCCTTGCCTATTTAAAGGGGTGTAATTAAGGAAAATGGGTTTGAATTTTCTGCTCATTCTCTTGGCCGAAATATTGACAAGAGCAGCTATTTTTTTTCTCAAGGCCGAAATTCCTCTTTCTCTCTTCTCTAGGTCGAAACCTTGAGGGTTTTGCTCCTAGGTCGAAAAGTACAAGGAAGGCTTTCATCTCTTCTTGTTAGGTGGTTGGATCTAAGCCTTGAACTTCACATCCATCTATCTAAGAGGTGTGCAAGTTCGTTGTTTAGGTTCAAGGTGAACTAAGAGGCGTTTTCGAGAAGAACACGAAATCTAGAAGGAAAACCGGCATCTCTCCATCAAGAGATTTGACAATCTCTTTAGGTAAAGGTTTCTATTATTTTCTCTTACAATAAATTAGATGAGATTAATTTATATTAATTTAGTACACATTAGTTTGTTTAAGAAAATTGTTCGCTTTTGTCGTAAAAATAAGATCTTTTGTGTATTTAGCCAACTGGTGATGGGAAAATTTTAAATTCTCACCACATAGGCATACACGTGAAATCCCAACAATACATTAGAGAGTGGATTTGAGATTGTGTAAGGCTACACTTGTTTAGAGCTTTTATGCATGGAGATGTATATGGGATTGGCTCTAGCTCAAGTGGGAGATTGTTAGTGTTGTGATCTAGAAGCCAATCATAAGATGATTGTTTTCTAAGTTTCGTTCATGTAATTGGATGATATATTTATCATTTTGTTCCTTGAGTATTTTATTACTTATAGATCATTCGGGTTGAGGACCTGGAATTGTGGAACTCTATACAGGAGTTAATAAATACTCTAAAGTGTCCCTAGTTTTGGTAGTTAACAAGGAACATTAATTACCAGCATAAGATTAGCATTTGGATTAGATGATGATCATGTTCTGCAGATCATGTGACAAGGGGTTGTCAATCTAATCAAATGGATACCTGATGGAGATCAGGGGATTGGACGTGACCAAAATAAAATATTTAATATGGATTGTGTTTGTGTCATTAATGTTTTATTTGTGTCTTGAATTCTAAGGTATGAGATGATTGTTTCTCTCACATGAGAATACATATTCGTGGGTATTATCCAATGCTGTCAGTAACTGACAGTTATACAGATTCTATCTCAGTATGTATCTCTCATGTGGAGGGATAGTAATTATCAAGAATACCAATGTCCCTCATGTAAATGAGTGATGATATCACTGGGCCCCTTGATGAAATAATACAAGTATGTGCACATATGATTAAGGAGTTAATCATAATTACTGAATTATTTCGGAATCAAGAAACGAGTAGATTTGCAAGGATGACACATTCCTACCTTGGATCTATTCATGATATCATGAGACATGGAATTGACACGAGGCAATTGTTGCTTAGGGATCGTGATACAGTAAGGTACTTATCATCTGTGTTATTTGGGTAACTACAATGCATATTGCTAGGTGCCGCTTATAGTTTATGGAATCGAAAGGAGTTTCAGATTCCATTGCCATTTGACATAGATCCCACAGGGTCACACCAATAAGAAGTTAATTAGAAATGTTCCTTAATTTATTTGACATGTATGACATGATAAATAAATTGGTTTCTCGACCAGAACATGAGAAATATAATTATTTGGAATAATTATATGATACTACAATTAATTAGATTAATTGTATTAATTCAAATAAGGAAAAATTGAACTTGGCCCAATAAACAAAGTCCAATGACTGTTGTTAATTGTGGCCCATGTTTGTGAATTGTTTTCTTAATAACTACCACGTTTTCTGAAAACTGCTGCGCAGTATTTCTTATTTTGACCATATCTCTCTCATACAAAGTCGGTTTTGAGTGTTCTATATCTTTCTGGAAAGGTAAGAGAAAGATCTAGAACTTTGCCTCTCTGAAGGAAAGCCAAAATCGAATTAAATCGTGGTCAAAAACGTGGTAGAACGTAGCGGTTATTCTGGACCGCCATGTTCTGAAAACTGCCGCACACGTTTCTTATTTTGATCATATCTCCCTCATCTGAAGTCAGTTTTGAGAGTTCTATATCTTTCTGGAAAGGTAAGAGAAAGATCTAGAACTTTGTCTTCTGGAGGGAAGCCAAATTCGAATTTGATCATGATAAAAAAACGTGGGAGAACATGGGGTTAGTTTTGAAAACTAAATTCACATTCCTCATTTGCTATATATACTTTTCCTCTCATTCCTTTTGAGGGTGATTTCGTTTTTAGAGAAAATGTTCTGCCAAGAACTCTCTCTTTCTCTCTTGTTTCATATCTCATGTGTTGAGAAACCATAAACCCTAAAAGATCGAGATCTAGTTCTCTTGAAGGATAGAGATTAAGGAGCAACCAAGTTAGTACTCGCTAGCAAGAGGAATATTTGGTTTCTGATTAATTTCTTGGTGGATACCGTGGAGGACTTCTACTTTGGAGTCTCATCTTGGTGCAAGGCATTCTAGGTCACGCACACATCAACCACCAAGGCGCTGCAAGGCATCAACCACCATTAGCATCAACAAGGAGGTGGAGGCTACAACTCTACATCTCAAGGACCTTCCTTTCTTGTTTGGAGACAAGAACTAAAGGTATGATGTTTAATGATTTGGAAATTGATTTTGGTTTGATTTCAATCACACATGATGATCTCCTTTGGTATTTTTCTTGTCAAAAATTTTGAAATTCCGCTGCTTTAAGTACCATAAAACCCAACATTACATGTGTTCATGGAGCGTCTCCTCCCCGTCGCATTCCAAGACTTTGTCCCGGAACCTATATGGGATGTTCTATGTGAGATTTCAGCATTCTTTAGAGAGATTTGTGCCAAGGAACTTGATCCAGTGAGGGTGGCGGAATTAGAGAATGATATTGTCGACACAATGTGTAAGATGGAAAAAAATATTTTCCCCCAGTTTCTTTGATTCAATGGAGCATCTTATGTTGCATGTAGCATACGAGGCTAGAATTGGTGGGCCAGTAGGGTCCCGATGGATGTATCCATGTGAAAGGTGTGTAGTGCTTTGAATTTTTGTTTTAAATTTTACTTAAAGGCACACTAAGCTTACAACTAACACTAAATCATTGTGGCAATTACAGGCATAACAAAGAACAAAGGAGTCACGAATAAAGTACGTGTTGAGGGTTCAATTATGGAGACTACAATTGCCAAAGTACATGGGGTCCAATCTTATAAATATCCTTTTGATGTTTTCAAATTAAAGTATCTACTATAAAACATATCAAAATCTCATGTTTGGACATATTCTAATGTGCAGAGAGTTTGATACATGCATGCTCAACAATGGGGTGGCCACAAGCCCACAAGATTTGCCAAAAGTCCATCAAGATGGTTTCGCACCTTGGTTACGCAAAAAGGTAATAAATTCTCGTGATGAAGGCGATTACTACATACGAATGGCAGGAGTCATGCCAAGCAAACAAGCGTACTTCTACGATGGGTACGAAGTCAACGGGTATCAATTTCACACATAATCATCTGGAGAAAACAAGGTAACTCAAAGTAGCGGTATTTGCATAAAAGGAGAGTGGGATGCAAATGGCGAACAAATCGACTACTATGGAGTTCTCCAAGAGGTCATTGAGCTAAAATATGATACCCACAAGGTAGTTTTCTTTAGGTGTGATTGGTTTGACATAATAAACGGTGTAAAAGTGGACCGCAAACATGGCCTTGTTGAGATTAAGCATATTTCACGTCTTGCAAATTACGAGCCTTTTGTATTAACGGCTCAAGCAACCCAAGTGTGCTACCTACCTTATGCATCACAAAAGGCAGAAAGACGCCCATGGTGGGTGGCACTCAAAACAAGCCCGAAGTCGAGGTTTCGTGTCGAGGGCGACGATGCAAACTTCGAATTTTACCAAGAGGAAAGACCGGATAATCCAATTGAGCCAACAATTGGACAAGACTTTGATTGGGATGGTATGGTCCAACGAGAAGACGAGTTCGAGCTAGTGAACGAAACGACAAACCTTCCACCGACAACATCAAATGAACTGCCAAGTTTGGCAAGGGATGAAAACAACATAGAGGAGGGTGAGGAAGAGCATGACAGGGAGCAAGATGATGAAGACATGGATGATTCCGATGAAGAGTATTAATTGGTAAATGAATACACATATGTGTTACTTTTTGCATTTCAAATTACTTTACATTTTACTATCCAGTAATGCATTTTGGTCAAATGTATTTTCTAACATTTTTCTTTTTTTGTTTTGTAACAGGTTTTTACACAAGATTCATTCAAAGGGAGATCTTATTTATTGCTTCCATTCGTGAAAATGTTTTGTACCCAAATTAAATAGATTGGCTTAGTCCAAAAAGAAAACTTTATGTTTTCAATTAAATGTTTCATTTTAACTATATCTATTAAATACTGTTTGCTGCTGTTATTTAGTTTTGGACAACATTCAAAGGGAGATCTCAAATAAACAGAAATGTTCATGTCTCCAGGAACAAAACATTTCCAACGGTAGCCTCATGGAAATATTACGTTTAATAAAAAAAAAATATTAACTGGATCAATAAAACATTTCCATGGGCATAGTGGTCCAGTATTTCCATGAGCCTTCACTATAATATTATATAAACAGAATAACCAAAACATTTACAATGGTAGCTCATGAAAATAATATATCTTTCGACTTCTAACTTATTTCCAAGGGCAAGGAGTGAGTTATTTCCATGGGCTATCAATAAAATATAGTATTTGGTCTGTTTGGCAGGTCATGGGTCATGCAAAAGTATTTTCAAGAGCTGATAGTTAACATTTCCATGGGCCGACAGCCGGAATTTCCATGCGCTACTAGTTCCGTGGGCCTGCCGTTGAAAATTGTTAAGTGTGTCAGAAAAAACAAATTTTTTTGTTTGCAACAGCCATTCCTCCCCTTGAAAATAACATAGGCTCCCCTAGAAAAAACCGGAAATTCTAGTAGTGTCCGCCCGTCACATATGAGAGTGCTTTCATGTAGGTTCCGTATTTACGCAAATTTACAGTCTCCTGGGTTAATGTTTGAGCGACAGTTGGGACCCTATACACCGACCATATGGCATGATAACTTCATACAGTCACTAAATAATGACGACCAACATGTAAGCAAATAAACATACATTAGTAAGAATTAGATCGTTCATAAATTTAGTTGTAGAGTAGTAACTTTCTCTTCTTTAGTTCCTTATTATGAACCATGCATGCATGCTTCATATATATATATATATATATTTGTTTTTTAAATGGTTTTTAGAAACACAACATCAATTGCTTCTACAGTTTCATCTCCCTATGCATGTACATGTGTCATTACTGTTTTGTATCTAATGAAACTCATTAATATTCTTCTTGTCTTTGTTTTTGTAGATGGAAGCTTAAGAAAGTGGTGCGTCATGATATTCAAGGAAGAGTTGCTCAGGGATAAGTTAGAGCTTGTTGATACCTTGCAACAGCTCAGAGTAGCATATCATTTCAAGGACGAGCTAGATAAACTCCGTGTTTACTAACATCCATGAATCAATGGATAAAGTTTCTTTATCCACAATGCCTGATCACCTTTATGAAGTAGCCTTGCTTTTCAGACTGCTGAGGATGCATGGATTTAGCGTAAAGGAAGATACTTTAGATCTTTATATATTCTGAATATAAGATCAGAAGTCAATTATTTCTGGCGTTACAGATTCTTACGGTTTGAAAGCTTGGTAGGAACTACCAAATTATCCAGAGAAAATAAAATTTGTATATAAGCCATACAAAGAAGCCCCAGCTTTCTTCCTACTTGGCTCTATCACATAAAAATTTAATGTCATTTAATACACTACTAGCAATATCCAAACCACAACCTTAATCTCAGTGTTCACCCATGTTGCTAGTCTCTCAGGCTGTGCACACCTCTTCGTCTGAACGACAAGTACAGAGTATCACCACCGGTCCTAGCTGCCTCTCTATGCATGCTTGAGTATTACACTACTACAGAACTGTTGTCTTTTATCGGGTAAAAACTTGATCTTCTAACGGATTAATCCCTACCGCTAGCTAGAGACTAACACGATATAACAACTTACTTGTCTTGTATCAGCTCCTTGCCGAAAGAAGAACTACATTCTTCTATCGGTACGGAACAAAGTACTGATATAATAAACACACTTATTCATTCAGTACTTAACATCCTTCCGATAGAATAAGTGTAGTTCTTGTATCTGTACTTGGTTCCATACTGATAGAATTTGTTTTGTATTTAATAAATTTCATATTTATAATTAGCTAACCCCCAACAATTTGCCAGCCATAATAAAAATACAACATACAACAGAAACAAGCAACCTATATACATACATACAATGGCTTACTAATATAACATATCAGCACTCTTTCAGAAAGCCAAACTTCAAAATTATAACATAGACCGTCTGAGTGTGGTTCATTTTAAAATAATATATGTTTTCATTCTCACATAAAACATTTACAATTTAGAGATCAGTTTACATAACTTTAGTATTTTTTTAGAACATTTTTTTTTTTTTTTGCGAAAAAGATAGGAGTAATTCTCAACTTTAATATCAATGAGAAATTCATGCCTTTTTTTTAGAACATCTTTCCGAATTTTTCCATAACATTTTTTTTCTTTTTTGCTTCCTTGTAGGACTGAGATCTCTAGTCCGGATAATTGCGAATAATTTCCGAAATATACCTGAATTATTCCCGAATCATGAATTTATGACCTTGCCGAACCGAACCCGAATAATTCATTTACTATGATACATAGTGACAAATGAATTATTCGGGTTCGGTTCGGCGAGGTCAAAAATTCGTGATTCGGAAATAATTCGGGTATAATTCGAGAATGATTCGGAATTATCCGGACCAGAGATCTCAGTCCTACAAGGGAGCAAAAAAAAAAAAAAAGTTTTGGAAAAAATTCGTGAATAATTCATAAAATTCGGGAAAAATTCGTAAAATTCGCAAATAATTCGGTCAAAGTTCGGTTAACAGAATAATTCGGCGTTCGGTTCGGCATCACAAAAAAACGAAGTATTCGCGAATAATTCGCAAATTTTGTGACTATGCTATGATATTCCCCTCTAGCTCATTACCCGCTGCACAAAAGGATACATAATTTAAACTCTAGTTTCCTTTTGAGAAACTCAACAGGAAGCATCCGATTTCAAACTTGGGTTAGAAAATTTTGCAAACTAGCTTGTTTCTCGGATTTATTTTAGAAAGAGAAATATTATTGAAGAAAAATAAATATTTAAATTAATCTTACATCAAGCAAATTTTAAACACAAATAAATATTTTCTTCAAAATGCTAAAAACATTTACAATGAGAAATAATTAATGCAGTAGGACTCGTGAAAATTCCTGCAGAAAAAATACAAGAGAGGTGTACCATGCACTTTAATGATTTATGACAATATTTCGGATCTATAGTAATATGCATATTACGAATCCATTTTTAAAGTTTAAATATTCGATCCCAACCGTTAAAATTGGTTTCCCCTTGAAAATGCAATGGGTTTACTTCTTGTATCTATGGGTTGAAAAAATGAACTGCTATACTGATCGTTGCTCCACGAACCGCATCAAATCCCACAAAAATCGACCCAACTCACTTGCAACATCGGGACGACACGTGTCGAGCAATGGATGGTCGCACTCGATCCTGACCGTTGGATCGATCAATGTTTCCGCTGAAATACTGACTTTTTAGTTTCCAGAATTTCTATTGCGATTACTATACACCTAAACTTGAACACGTATCCTCTGCATTAACTCAAAAGGAAATCTTTTGAGTTAATGCATCTCGGCCATCTGATATTAAACGGAGCCAATCCGACTGTCTAATTTTAAGATATGGGCTCTTTAATATTAGTGCAGATCTAATTTGCACTGATTTTAAAATAAATCGGATGATCTAGATGCATTAACTCAAAAGATTCCCTTTTGAGTTAATGCAGAGGATACGAATTCCCTAAACTTGCGATTACTATAACAATGCTTGCATGACCTCACCTTAAAAAGGTCATGATCACCTCTAGAGGTCATAGTTTTTCAATGACATATTTATCCTTATCCTTAAAAAAAACCTAAAAAATGAAGGCCGTCTTTTTTTTCGGCTAAAACAACTATATATACGAATATATATCTGGATTATGAAGCAGGTACTTATTATTGATATTATTTTCTTTTTAATTTTTGTTATTTTCGTTCCTCTTTATGCTTGTTTATTTTTTATGTATTATCTCACTTTGTTTGTGTCTGTGTGTACATGTAATGCTATTTTTTATTGAAATAAATCATTCGCCTACCAACTTCAAAATAAATAAATGAAAAAATATATATATTTTCTGAAAAGAAAAAAGAAAAAGAATGACCCACATCTTCATCACATTTTGAGTGATTATGTTGAAATTCATTAGGCCTAATTTGAATAGTCAAATTAAAAAGAGGCAGTTTCAAGTTACATCATTTCTGCAGTAATTAAGTTAAAAAAAATAGTATACAATTTTTTGGCCTACTTCCTGCAAAATGATATAAAGTTTGTGATTTAGTATTACTGCCTGATGAAAATGTTTCTCTCATATTTTCTTCATATTTTGGAAAAACATGTACAAAGTAGGAAATATATATATTCTTTGGATCTATATATTATGCACAGCCCCAAAAAACAGGTTTGTTTGTCTACATTTTACTTGTTACCTGCTTGCCATTAGGGAAAAAAATAAATCACATTTAGATAGATCACATTTATTGCTAATTCCAACACAATGAGAATCAAATTATAATAAAACAATACTTAACATACTGATATACTATAAAATCACACTTATTGCTAATTCCAACACAATGAGAATCAAATTATAATAAAAATAAAAGAGGTCAAAGCTATAACAAATGCATGAAAACTTACAAGCAAAGGAGCTTGGGTTGCATTCGATGATGAGGATGCCTGGAATAAAAATGATGAAGAAGTTTTGGTAAACCGCCAGTGTTAACCTTTGGTGGCAAAATGGTAAATAAGTTGGAACTATCACTGACGGTTTCTTACAAGATGGAACTTTTTAATTTACCAATATTAATGCTTCAAAGAAAAAAAAAACTTACTACTAACTTGAAGATTTTAGTGTCACTAACTTGAAGTCCATGAGGCTGAATCCATCCCAGCCCTAAAAAAAAAATGTACCAGAAACATCATTAAACAAAAAACCAAATAGTCTTTGATAAAGAAATGAATTACAAGAGCCACCAGTCCTTGTAATGTATACCATAATCTATCTAAAATTTAAAACACATCAGAATCTAACTGAATGTGTAATTTCTTGTATAACCCAACAGAGGCTTAAAACAGTTTCATTTAATTCATGTAGCCCCATAGTGTTCTTTCAATCCATTACCAAAGTTTACTTATTATAAAATAAAAAAACACAGCACATAATGTAATTTTAAAAAAGAAAATGTGTTTAAATGGTTTTGAAAAAGCTCTAACAAGGTAACATATATATATATATATATACATAAAATGGTATAAATTCTCATGAAAAGTTTCATGTGAAAAAGAACCAGATCTTCAATATCTACTTTTATAATGAAATTGACAACATCTATGTTTTAAAAGAAATGTCTTCTTCTTGCCAAATGGGATTGAAAGGAATGATAAACTATATTCACAAGTAAACAGCTCTAAGATATTACTCTTTTAAAAGTAATATTTTGCAAAATACAACCTCAAAGCTTTTACGATTTTTTCATTATGTCTGATTTAGAGATAAATCGACGGTAGAAGGGGCTCAAGATGGCAATTCTAAAGGACTGATTGGAGCAAATGAAAGAAAAATCCTTGAAAATCTGATAGAGATCAGCTCTAAATTTTTTTTTCATTAAGGATAGATCCAGCAACATCGCTGCTGCTAACTTATAATAAAAAATGCTTTAATCTAATACAATAAAAAATAAAGAAAGAAAATAAAAAAAATAAAAACTTACTAGTAAGCGGATCGGCGATGTTCAGGGGATTCACAGCAAATTTCACAGGAAAGCTTGAACAAAACCCGGCCATCATACATAGATCTGAACTGTGTCTCAATAGATAGTCGCTGGGTATTTTTTATAGGCTATGAGATAGGAAATTTCTATACAAAAAACAATGTGGGACTAAAGAAACGATAACGTAAAAGCATGCTAAATTTAAATCGGTAATTTACTATGATCTTATCTGTTACGATCCGATTCATACTAGAAGTATAAAAGCATTCTCACACTTGGTTCATACTAAATCAATCATTAGACTACACATAATTAATTCATAAGCATCAAGAATTCAAGTAGTCACAAGTTTTTAGACCTAATACAAATCAAAATTGATCTGGACTCGAGCATATATGGTCACTTGTTTCCTTAACCTACAAGTATTTTTTTTTTCCAAAAAGAGAAACAATAATTCATGATAAACCAAATCTAGTGTCGAACTGCCATCCTGATATAAAATTACAAGCAAGATTTCAATCTTGTAATACATAGTTTACCCCACAAGTGTACTTTATGTGATAAAAAATGCATAATTGTCATATCAAATCGACCAATATTACTATAATTAATCAAAGATCATCTTTTATTGAAAACTATGTAAACCGTAATTATCAGGTTATTAGAGAGCACCAATTCCTGACTGAAAGTGTTGAATACCCATAGTTTTGTGCGGATCGATACTAATCATTTGAAAAAATATATAATGCATAACTGGTTCAAATTAACCAAACTTTACGTCAATTAAACAAAACTAGAACTGAGAAGCATATGCATGTAACACTTACCTTAGAGAAGGTGGATTCAATTTGGTGATTTTCTTAGCCCAAGTAGCAGGGAATTTTGAGTGTACGTATGGTTTAGATCATACAGTTCAGACTGGAACTCAATGGATGGCAGAGGTAGCAAGGACTTCTGAAACATATGATTTGAATCCTCTGGTCAGATTAAAAGACCTTTGTAAAGCTAATGGATTGGTAGGTTTTTTTCAACTCATATGGGGTCTCAGATGTTTGTAGAAGACAGGTTTTTTTCAACATAAGAAAAGTTACTTCATTGAGGAATTTCATCAAACAGGTGTGAGCAATGCAACTATTACAAAAATAAACTTGTCCAATGGATTAGAGAAGGTTCGAGTAGTGGGGGGGTAGGGGATGTTCTTTCTTTGGTCGAAGATTGAAGAATGGAGCAGCTCAAGCAATAACAGTTAGCTGCAGTGGTAAAAGTTGCATATATACATGTTACACAAATTTTATACCAAAAGTGGGAGAAAGATAATTAGGTGAGGGAGGACATACAATAATTAAAGGCCAATGGAAAGAAGAAAAACATTCGATCAAATGAAGGAGAAGTGGAACCGGAGAACGAATCGGTGAGTCAGGGAGCAAAATCAATCCGCAGTTTGTCTTTTAAATGAAGTAAACATCTGTTAACTTCATCCTTGTTCTCCTACATTACTTAAATTTTGGCTTATGTTTCTAATTTCAAAACCTTTTCCACAAATTGATGTTGGGTCCCCAGTAGTAGAGACAGTTTAAATGTTTTGAGCAAGATATATAATTATAACAAGTTTGAAGAATCACAAGGTTGCAGTTATTACCAAATTAAATATGACTAAGCAAAAGGGACTACAAGCACCTGATACCTAATTACCGAATCAATTAATTATACCTCAGCCTTACATATCAACCCATCCGAAACCCTGCCATATTCCTTGTCAAGTATTCCGCTACATACAGAGGCAATTGCATCATGGTCCATGGAACGAACACCAACTCTGAGAGATCAGGTAAAATATGAAGTGATAGGTTATATTGAAAATAAACCAGAAGAAGTCAAATTATAAGTATCTTTTTTATAATTTTGATATGTTGTGTATCAGAGTTAGTGAAATTAAATATATATGAAAATAAAGGAATGCACTACAGATCTGAAGGGTTGTAATTTGTAAACCATTTATATTTTTTGTAGTATAAAGGAATGCACTAAGGAATGCACTATTTTTTTTTTTTTACTGAATGCTTACTTACCAATTACCATATACTGGTATTGTTCACAAGTCTATTTTTTTTATGAATGTTTCAGCATAATGTGCAAATCTTTGTTCATAGTAAGTTCATCTATATGTT
This sequence comes from Carex parvula, assembly GCA_025461045.1. Taxonomy (NCBI): domain Eukaryota; kingdom Viridiplantae; phylum Streptophyta; class Magnoliopsida; order Poales; family Cyperaceae; genus Carex; species Carex parvula. The sequence continues at coordinate 387,990 of JAJGRW010000687.1, read as the reverse complement.
TATATAGATGTTTTAATCTTTGTTCTAATCAAATCTGTGTTTTTATGTTCTGGTCAACTTTCAGTTGACTTTTTTTCCTTTATTTTTCCAGATCTATATTAGTTTGGTTATTTCTCTTAATCTGTTCCTTAAAACTGCAAAAATGAAAAATAGTTGCATCTAAATGTGTTCCATAAGTTATATGAATATCAAGATCAGAATCAAAAGTAATAGAAAATTATGATTTTTTGTGTGAATAGGACAACAATGCCCTTGAACTTGCATTTCATTGATGATTTAAAAACGGTTAAGGTTTTGAACTAAAACCTGTTACAAAACTGTTAACTGCACTCTTGAGCCACCACAAAAAAACTTCTGCAGAAAAGTAAAACAGAAAGAAAACCATAACATAAAAATTGAACTAAGAAACAAAAAAAAAAACAAATATAAGAACCCAAATGAATCATAACCACCAAAGTAAAAGTGAAACAATTTTTTTTTTCTAATCGGAACCAAAGGAGAATCCACTCAGCTTGCACTTCTTCTACCAGCACTACTAGTTCTTTATTCTGATCTCTAAAAATCCTCGCACACTGCTACCTCCAAAAGACAAATTGTGCTATCAATATTATTTTTCTTGTTCTTCTTTGCCCCTGTGCATTCATGATTAATTCGCTCACATTATACTGAAATTGGTGAAGCTTTTTAATATCATCGAGTAGAAGCTTTTTAGGGTTTGACATTTTGAGAACAAATACACCACTGATTCCTCTTCTTGTTTACACATCTATAGTAAGTGCAATGATTTAGTAGTGGAAGATTGAAATGGTAAAAAGGGAACCTGAAATATGTTTACTCATATTTTACTGACAAGACTGGGCTGATTTGAGCATTTTACAAGGATCTAGAAGAGAAAATAATGTGGTGTATTTACCTTGTTTTGGGTTCAACCTAAAGGACCTGTTGTTTTCAAGTACTGTATGTGAGAATGGGAATCAAATACGCTTAACTGCATAAACGAAGCTAAAATGAGGTCAATTTAGGCTCAAATTAAGGACAAATCAATCATGATTGAGGTTAGCCTTCTCAAAAGTTCACGCCAGTATGCAACACAACACTGGTACAGACCGTACCTGCTACCAGAAAATTGGCATCAAACTGGTACTAAACTTAAATTTGATATTAGTATTTTTCATGTGTTAGGAAGAAAAAACTTATACAATACCATTTTACGAATGGTTTAATTTGTGAAGTATTTTCTTCAAAAGAAAGAAAAGACAAGTTATCAAGTTGTTAAGCACTTTTGTGTAGCTTGACAGTTCTTATAAAATATTATCAACTTTACTATTGTTCTATAAGATAAAAGCTGATATGATATGATTTTGAGTTCTTATCCAAAGTGGAAAAGTACCTCTGCTCAAATTTCTGGAAAGGTGTATTTCTTGGAAGCCCGCTTGCAAAAACTTCAGCGAGATACAATGCAGTTTGAAGCTTGTTCACGGTATCAAGTGTATCATGGATCATTAATTTCTATAAATATCAAACAAAGGTCAATCCTTTAAACATACTGATAGGAGTCGACCTGGGCGGAGGGAGAGAGGAATAGGAAATCCAGGGGGAGGCTGAGTCGAGCAGGCGGAGGAGAAGGTATTGAGAAAAGAGAGATGGAGAGAGCTGGTCAGCAGTCACGCGGCGGGCACTGTTTTTTATATAGATTAGAAGATCAAAGCCGCTGGATTAAAAGGATGGTTCAGATTTCTGCTCATTGTACAAGTTAGGGTACTCGGGAGGATATGGATCCTCTATAAGCATGGTATGAGTCACAATATTGGGTTTGTACCCTTTAGAAATCATTTCAAGCAGCAACTCCTTCGCCTTCACAATTTCACCTTTCTCGAACAACGCATCTATAAGAATGTTGTAAGTCACGACATCGGGCTCGCACCCTTTGGAAATCATGTCATGCATCAACTCCTTTGCCTTCGTAACTTCACCATTCTTGCACAACCCATCTATAAGAGTGGTATAAGTCACGACATTGGGCTCGCACCCTTTGGAAATCATTTCAAGCATCAACTCCTTTGCCTTCGTAACTTCACCATTCTTGCACAACCCATCTATAAGAGTGTTATAAGTCACGACATCGGGCTCGCACCCTTTGGAAATCATTTCATGCATGAACTCCTTTGCCTTCGTAACTTCACCATTCTTGCACAACCCGTCCATAAGAGTGTTATAAGTCATGACATCGGGCTCGTACCCATTGGAAATCATTTCATGCATCAACTCCTCTGCCTTTGTAATTTCTCCTTTCTTGCACAACCCATCTATAAGAGTGGTATAAGTCACGACATCGGGCTCGCACCCTTTGGAAATCATTTCATGCATCAACTCCTCTACCTTCGTAACTTCACCATTCTTGCACAACCCATCTATAAGAGTGGTATAAGTCATGACATTGGGCTCGCACCCTTTGGAAATCATTTCATGCATCAACTCCTTTGCCTTCGTAACTTCACTATTCTTGCACAAGCCATCTATAAGAGTGGTATAAGTCACAACATCGGGCTCGCACCCTTTGGAAATCATTTCATGCATCAACTCCTCTGCCTTCGTAACTTCACCATTCTTGCACAACCCATATATAAGAGTGGTATAAGTCATGACATCGGGGTCGCACCCTTTGGAAATCATTTCATGCATCAACTCCTCTGCTTTTGTAATTTCTCCTTTCTTGCACAGCCCATTAATCAACGAGCTGTATGTATTAGTATTAGGTATAACCCCAGCATGACACATCTGTCTATACAAACCAAATGCCTTAGCGAGTTGACCCGCCTTACAAAGCTCATCTATAACAATGCTGTACGTGATAACACAAGGTTCACACTCACCAACATGCTTAACCATCCTAAAAATTAACTGAAGGGAAAACCCAATGTTGCCCTTGGAGCAAAGCCCCTTAATAAGAATGTTATACGAGATGACATTAGGTATACATCCCAACTGAGGCATTTTGTAAAGAACAATGGCTGCAGCTTCACTATTCCTATTCTCAGAACAAAGACCCTTGATTATTGGACTAAATATAACGGCGTTAACCGTGTGACCCTCTTTGAGAAGCCCTCCGAGAAAACAAAAAGCTAAGTCGAGACGATTCATTTGGGCACAGTACTTAATCATAAGACCATAGGTATAATTATCAGGACGACTGATTCCATCAGTTTGGGTTATAAGGTGGAAGAAGGAATAAATGGCAGGGTCAGAGTTGCGAACCAAGGTAGCCAGGAGGGCATTGAAGGGATGGATTGAGGTGGGAGGATTCTTGGAAGCCATGAGAGAGTGATAGTGCTGAAGGATGTCTTTGTATTGCCAATTAGTTGCAGAGGGTGGTTTTGGTTTTGATTTGTTGTTGATTCGGAGAGGTTGAAATTTGGAATTGGGGATTGCATAGCAGAAAAGACAGAGGTCCCGACGAGAAATTGAAGGTGAAAGGGAACAGAAGGGGGTGAGAGACAGCACGGGCATCATCTTCTTTCTTCGTTCTTCTTCAAGTGAGAAGAGAGAAGTGAGACAAGTGACGGCGCGCCTGAGAAGATAAGCAAAGATGAGGAGATTAATGGAACAAAGATCTCTCTTTTCTGGGCCGACTTTTCTGGCCCAAAATTTCCTAGCAAAGGCAGGTTGGTAGAAGACAAAAAAATTCTAGGAAAGCTAATGGTCTCAGATCAGATGGATGTTGCTAGAAGAGTTGTGATCTTTGTTGAACATGTTTCAAGTTGTGGGCAATGCAAGTGGAACCGTAGAATAGCCCAATTTAATACGGGCTTTTGTTCAATTGATCAAGTTGTCAAATGTTTATTTTAGGCCCATTTACCAGAACAACTACAGCTTGTCCGCCTTCCCAAGCTCTCTCTCTCTCTATATATATATATATATATATATATCAACAACAAAGTGAACAAACAAGTGCTATCATAATTCTCTTATGTTATGCATCAAATCGAGTTTGGCTTCAAGTTGCTGCAATTCATATTTGAGTTAGCTAGGGGTGGAAATGAACCGCAATTCAATTCAAATTGCGGTTTGGACAGCTATATAATTCTCTCTCGTCTCGTCGGTCGTCCTAATTGCAATGGGCATGCATCTCTTGCAAAGAGGTCTCGACACGTCTGAGTTCCATGTATGGTACATGCTATTTTGGGTGTGCTTCTCCTTTGAGCAAAACAAAACAAATTACAAACTTCTGTAATGATACCAAGTGGGGTTATTTTTCATTTGGTGAAATAGTTGGAGGATTTAGTATTTATTATGCATATGTTGTGTTTAATTATTTCAAAATAAAGAGAATTTTCACTAGAAAGATTAAAACATGGCTCATTTTAGAACTTTGCAGTGTGCCTATATTTATTTATTTACTTTGGTTCCCCCACTGCAAGACATGATTGGACAAGAAAATTTCATACTTTTTTATTTGTACAAGACAAATGACAGAAAGTACATATAATAATTCGTTTTGACACTTGAGTTATGAATTTCGAATTATGAAAAATAATTATCATATCTTAACGGATTTCATTTCGAATTTTAGCTTTTATAAACAAAACAATGTAAAATCTTTTTATCCATCAAACTGGTATGTCCAAGTTCAACAAATTCTTTGATATGTGCCAAATCATTTTATTGCTCAATTTCTTTGTTTTTTTAGTATGTGTTTGGTGGAATGTAAGCTTATGTTTGGTACAGTTATTGATAATCTCGGTACTAGTTTAATGGAAGGATAAAAAACAGAACATTAAAACAGCAAATATTTCATTTTAAACGTAACAACATGAAGAAATATATATGCACTTGTGTCTTATTTTCTCATAAACATTCAAAAATACCATTAGAGATCCAGGTGTGTGATTCTTGATTCTTAAAACATATATAATATTGTTATTCATGGTTAATATAGCGAATATACATTTAGTAGAGGTCTCTTGCATGCTTTAGTTATTCATGGTCAATGACATATTTATCCTTATCCTTAAAAAAAAACCTAAAAAATGAAGGCCGTCTTTTTTTTCGGCTAAAACAACTATATATACGAATATATATCTGGATTATGAAGCAGGTACTTATTATTGATATTATTTTCTTTTTATTTTTTTGTTATTTTCCTTCCTCTTTATGCTTGTTTATTTTTTATGTATTATCTCACTTTGTTTGTGTCTGTGTGTACATGTAATGCTATTTTTTATTGAAATAAATCATTCGCCTACCAACTTCAAAATAAATAAATGAAATTCAAAATAAATAAACTCATTATTTTTTATAGATATAATATGTAGATTTATATTTTTTTATTTTTATAAAGTAATCAAAATTATTAAAATAAAAAACTATCAAGCGATTCCTCTGTATTATTATTTCATATCACATATATTATACATAAACTAGTAAATATTATTCATATCATGGTTACAAATTAAATTGTTCACACTAATTTAATTTGAACGCATTGAAGTACGGTTTGCATGGTTTGGTTTGTGTTATGGTTGATCAATTTATTCGCTTGGTCAATTTGTATCGGATATAGTTCACTGCACTAAATTTAGTTTGATTGAAATCCAACTAAGTAATTAACAATAGGACATATTTTTATGGTGGAGATTCATTGACACGAATTAATTTGATAGTTTTGACATTCATCAGTATCAAATAAAATATTGTTGTAAAATTAAAATAAAGTTGTAACAAAAGTAAAGTGAATGACTAGAGAGATAGAGAGAGCAATAGTATAATTGTATCATCTTCTAATTGTATGTACAATTTTGTGTTTACAAAGCCTCTATTTATATGTTAGAAAGAGATGTTACAATAATAAAGAAAAAAATAAATACCCATAGTAGTGAAGGTGGGGCAATGAATTGAAAATTAATATTGGGGGTTACAAAATGAACATCCACATAACTCATATTAAATTTGATTTACAACGCTTCCCCTTGGATGTTTATATTTCATTATAAGCTATTAATATGATACTTCAGGATCGTGTACTGCCTCATTAAAAACCTTACTAAGAAAAATCCATTGGAATAAAAACTCGGTTAAGAAAAAAAGAGTACAGTGCATATAATGCTTCCCCTCATTTTGATATCATTGGATATTTTTCAATCGATATAAACCTATCTTCTTTGTGAGTTGTTTAAAAACCTTTGTCAGCAGAGATTTTGTGAATATGTCTGCCAAATTGTCGATTGATCGGACTTGGCAAACATCTATTACGCCTTCCTTTTGTAGGTCATGTGTCGAAAAGAACTTTGGCACAATATGTTTAGTCCGGTCTCCTTTGATATATCCTTCTTTGATTTGTGCAATGCATGCTGCATAATCTTCATGCAGCGGAGTATGATTTTCCTTGACGTTTTCAAGTCCACATTCTTTTTGAATGTTTTGAATCATTGACCGTAACCAAATACATTCTTGACCCGTCTCGTATAAGGCGATTAATTCGGTATGATTTGAAGATGTTGCCGTTAGAGTTTGGTTTGTCGATCGCTATGAAATTGCAGCTCCACAATAGGTGAATACATATTCCGTTTGGGATCGTGCTTTATGTGGATATGACAAATATCTCGCATCTGCATATCTAATTAATTTGAATTTTGTATTATTTTAATAATTTTCAATAGAAAATCACGTGAGTCGCCATATGTAACGGTCAGTAAGCTGTGCACTTTTGTTTATAAATAATAGTATCACCAATTGAATGGATCTCTGACGATCTCCTTATTCGAAGTTCACGTGAATTTTCTCGAATTCGAATTCAATTTCTTGTTCTAATTTTTCGTTGATTTTTGCACCTGAAGGAACATCTTTGAATTTGTTGATTTTCGCTGATCTCTAATTGTAATTTGCATAAACATATACAGTATTAAATACATAATTAACAAAGACAATTTTTTTTGCTTTTACTAAAGAAACAATTATTTTTATTTGCTATTGATTATTGTTGTTCAGATAATAGGTTTGCACAATTTAAGGAGATATTAAATGAAAAATCAAGTGACAAATACATGAAATGTCATGCAAAATTCATCTTTTGTACACATACAAAACATTTCGTGATGTTAAATTGTAATTAAGACTTGTATTATACCTTTTGATATTTTAAATATAATTGTACATAATCGCACGATTTTAAATAACCTTTACAAATGTTTGAGACAATAAAAAGGTATAATAATATCATCTCTGAAACCAATTTAATAAAAATATGAATTTAGCGTCACAGTACAAACCAAGGTCCTGGGTATAGTCAGTAAATTCAAATAAACACATCATTTATTTATGCTCAGGATGAAACATCGAATTTAAAATATTCCATCAATTATCAAACTAATTAATGAGAATAATACAAATCATTAATAAGTAAATATAAAATGTCGAGACCCTTTTTTCAAAGGACACCTCCAGTTATTATTATAATGGACATGTTGAAACTCATTGAGACTCTGGCGGTGAGGCTTGAGAGGGAAACCTTCTAAAATACAAAAATTTCACCAATCGAGTCCTATCCTCTGAAATAACAGAATATTTATGTTTATATTCGGACCGTCCGATCATAATCTCGCAATTTCAATCTGGTGTGAATATTCGTGCCGTTATGATCGGACGCTGTGGATCCAAACTCAAATATTCTGTTACCTCAGAGGATGGGCACGCTCACCAAGGCGGGAGTTATGTTTTTTTGTTTTTTCAGATTTGAAACTTCTCTCTCACACTAGTAAATTAGCAACGGGATATACTGTTTAGGAGAGAGAGGGAGATCTTGCGAGAAGCTGTGAAAATGGAAGGGAAATCGATTGATTCTCCAAATCTTGATTCAATTTTCGCCCCTAAATCCGACGATTTCAAATACATATGCAGTCTCAGTACAATTTTGGTTGCTACAATTCAAGAAGTGAAAGATCGTGTATCCCAAATTGAGCTCATCTTTTGTAGCCAGCTTTTCCCCAAATTCCAATCGAATTCAAAATCTTTCCAGAAAAAGCAAGAGGAGTGGAAGGAGAGAGAAACCAACCTGTTGAGTCTAATTGGAGAACTGAAACTCAGTTTGTTGAAGGAGAGAGAGGAAAAGGATAAGCTGTTGAAAGAGATTGAATGTAAAGATCAAGGTTTGCTTGTTGAACAAAGCAAGAGAAGAGACATGGTGCGAGATTTTGGCACACTCAAGGAGAGGTACAATAGTTTGAAATCTCAGTATACTTACCTAATTGGGAAATTGGAGGGTAGTTCAGGAAATTTGAAATTCTCTGAAAGAGCAGTAGAGGAGAAAAAGGTGAAACCTCATTCTGCTAAGAGAAACCATGAAGGCAAGTTACTATTTTGTTCAAGATCCTAAAAATATCTATAGAAATAATCAGAAAAAATTATACTTCAATAATTTACTTGTCTGTATTTCTCTAATTTTTTTATTTCACTAACCTAAGTCTCAATTCCTTTTTAATTGTATTTTTCAGATTTTGATGAAGTTGATACGAAGGAAAACAGTCCTTACACTGAGCTGAGAAAACCGAAGCTTAGTCCCAATTTAATGTCCACTTCCACTCGATCTCCCCCAAACTGCATTTCTGGTAAAACCAAATTAAAATTTTTGAGTCCCTTTAGTATGATTCAAGTCTAGTTCTTACAAGTATGGTGTCTTGTGCTTTGTTTTAAATTGAACTATTAAGCCTCTAATTACATCTGTGACCTCAGTATTATCACTGTCGGATCAGGTAACTGTAACTACTTTGCTTTCTTTGTATATGCATCTTAGCTTGAATTGTATATATGTGGGGTTTATTAAATGCACAGTTGGCCATTAAACCCTAGAATATTATTTTTCTGTTTGGTTCCCGGTATCGCTTCTTATTGCATTAGGTATAATATTATGTTTTTCTTTCAGACAATGAAGAAAAGATACCATGGTGTCAAACCAACAAAGTATCTACTTCACCCAGGCTTCACCCAAAATCCACTTCGGTTAAACTAACAGAAACCTTATCGGGTCAAAAGCGACCCACCACGTGGAGGGACACTAGAGCGAATCAGAAACCATGTGGGGCCGACCCGGACCCACATGACAACTTCCTCGATACACCCATTGAGATGGCACGGAAATCAAAGCCTGACATTAGTAGCACTAGTTCAGCTCGTGGTGCTCCAGTGCCTCGAGAAACGTGCAGATATAAACTTTCTGTCGAAGAACCAACAGTATGTAATTTATTTCAAAACACAAACCTAGTAGTGTCTGATACTCTGGTACCACTGTTCAGGTGTAGAGAACAAAATACATAAATGTACTTGGAGGCCAAATTTTACAAGTTTTTAGAATTTTTGTACTATTTATTTAAATAGTTGCAAAATCACTTGAGCTGAAGATTGTTGACCATCTGAAGGTAGTGATTTTCTACCTATCTAAAAAAATAGTAAAAAAAAAATCTAAAATATGTAAATTTTTGCCTCCAAGCATTTTCAAATGGAGATGATGTTGAGAGGTTCAGATCAACCGTTTGGACTTTAAAAATGAAGATATGGATCCATAGTACGGACCAAAGTGCGCTATGCATAGTACCATAGCCTCACTCTTAACATTATTAATTTAAAAAAGAACATGAATCATAAAGTTAGACTTACCCAAAACCTGAACCTTATCCATTCGAGCATGGAAACCTGAAATCCAATCTGATCAGATCCTGGAAATCACCCGACCTGAAAATGATCTGACAAAAAGTTAAATTTTCTCAAAACTGTAGTGACCTAAACCTGAAAATGATCCAACATGAATGACCAAAGACAAAAGTTTACCTGTTCTCAAAGTAACCTATGTGCCATCTCTAGGTACTGGTATTTGCTAACATTGCTTGTTACTGGTATTTGGCCATTTAATATTTGATACCAAAATCACTAAAACCTTACTGGTACATGTAACAATCTGTTCAAACCGAGTCTGACATAATTTTAACCAGGTAAAATTGCTTTCAGGCTTTTCAGGTTCCACCGCCACAAGATATGGACTTTAACAACTCGGATGAAGAGACCCAAGATTTGACATCAAACAAAATTTCAATTCAAAATAAAGAAAGGGGCTTTAAATTCATCGAGCCAGTGAGAAAGAAGGCTGAGCGAGAGAATTTGAAGGGGATTGAGTGCAAGCAGTGCAAGAAATTCTATGATGCAGTTTTACCTAAAGACGGGGAAGGGAAAGAACAATGTACTGATGGTATCGGTACCAGCTTGAAATGCGAGCATCATGAGGGGGTGTCAAGGCATCGGTACCGGTACGCTCCTCCTATGACTCCCGAAGGTTTTTGGAATATTGGGTTTGAATCGGAAATGTGAAAAAGAGCAAGTCCATACCATTTATTGTTAAACTCAATTCTTTCTTATTGAAGTTGTATTAATACTCTTCTGTAACTTGGTTAGTACATTGAATGCTGTATTTTTGTGCTGGTGTAATTTGTAGATTTCTATCAGTCCTTTTTATTACATAATTAGCATTTCAAGCTTCTAAGTTTTACATCAGTTCATTGTTATTATATAATAATTGAGATGTGAGCATCATGCGAGGGGGGGGGGGGGGGGGGGGGGGGGTCAGAGTCCGGGTCATCTGAAGTAACTCAAAATTTTGAGTTTAGATCTAGACCATCTGATCAGAATCCCCCCTTTAGTATTTGTGCTAAAGAAGATCGGACGGTCCTGATCTATACTCAAAATTTGAGTACTCAGGTGATATGAACTCGGATGTCGATGCATTTTGGTTTATCATTGTCCTGGAAACATTGTAGAGGAGTTGTTCAGTGTGCAGCCTGAGTTTGAAAACAATTCAAACTTTTTACAAAGCAAACAAAAGTTCATTCACAAAACAAACTATGTATAATATAAAGAAGGGACAAAAATGCCTTGTGACTGCAAACAAGTAGTTCAAAACCAGCTCATTAGGAGTCTTGTATCCTCTGAGATAACTGAAGATTTTAGTTTATCTAAACCAGCACAACATAACAATATATGAATACAACTACTGATTTGATTGTCAAACAATTCCAGTCAAATGAATCTGATACAACTCAAATGTGTTTTGAACTTTACAAGATAAATCAGAAAATCAACTCAACGCTAACAAATGGCCCACACAAGACTAATCTTTGATAATTTCATTAATTTCATGAATCTGTTGTTGCATCACCTGAACCCAACCCAGTATTCTTTCCTCTGACACTACCTCACTGTAGACTCTCACGCTAACAAAAGAGCAATTCTTGTCTACACCATGCTACAAGAAAAAGAACAAAACAAAAAAATTACTAAGAAAAAAACAAATAAGTTACTAAGAAAGTATTGTTATCGTAATGCTACTTAATACCCACTGAACCATGTCCTACAATGCTTTGCTTTACTAATACACTACCATCCTTTACTGGTACACAGTTAATTGAACCAATTATCAAGAGTTCGGCTACTATAACATTAGTGTCATTTCAAACTAAGTAACACCACATCTTAAACTATTGGATCTACTTTAATATTCGTGCACAAGATAGAACTGGAATGACACTAGTGTTTTGCACGAATATTAAAGTAGATCCAATGATTTAAGATGTGGTGTTATTTAATTTGAAATGACACTAGTGTTATAGTAGCCGGACTCAATTATCAATTTAACAAGTTAATTGTTTTAAGCAACTATGCAATCCTAACATTACTAAGGTCTATTGTGTGTGCAACCCTGAATAGTTTACTACCCACTAAACTTAGCATTAAGGAAACACCTGATTTACTGCATGCTTATAAGGACCATTCCATAAGTAAAACAAGTAATACAAAAAAAAAAATGTAAATAAATGAGTAGTCACCAAATAACATGTTAACACATTCCAGTACCACTGTACCAACCTATTGAAGATAATGCAGCAAGAAATCCTTAGCAGATTCATAGAAGCTCTGACCATTTGAATATTTCTAAATAGAGCTATGGTAAATATAGAAAACCTTCACCAGCAAATTCTTAAAGGAAAGTAAGCAACGGCTAATTAATTACTTTGTAAATCTACAAGTATGTATTGTAAGCATCTGAGAATACAATCATTTTCAATAAACATTCTCTTATTCAAATCTGTTCACAACCAATAGCAGGTCAAGATCCGGGAACTAACTTAGAAATTCGCAGGGCTATCATCCAGTTGTTTCTCATCCTCAATTTCCACCTCCAAAATTTCATAACAAAAGAACATCGATAATCTCTAATCAATCTTCTGAATGAAACATGTAACATAATGATACGAGAAAGAAGTTAGCTTACTGGGATGCGGTTTTTCAGGTAATTACCGACTCGCGCTAGAACAAGGGCACGAGTGTGCCAGAATCTGCCTGTAAGCCTCAATTTCACAGTGTCTGTGTATCTGTGTATACACAGTTAAAATGGACAACCCATATGTGTGTGTGTGTGTGTATATATATATGAAATGTACCAGTCATTCCAATTGAAGTATCGAAGATCTGACCTAACTGAAATATTTAAGGCAAAAAAGTAGTTAATTTTGGTGAAGTTGCAAACATAATAAAAATGAAGCAAGCAAAAACAGGCCACGTACTATTCACCTCAGATCTGGCATCAGTTAGGACCTGACAAACATTCTCCTCTGTCAGATCAAGTGCTGGTAGAGACGCTGACACTGAATTGAATCGCAGTCTCTGCTTCCTAAACCGATAATTGCATGCTTCTGTGCTTTAATGTAAGGTTTAGGATGTCAAAGGCCAAGGCCATCGTTCTAGTTGTTTTAGTCACAACGGTCAAGATGGTTCTAGTTTTGTACCCTTTATTTTCTTTCTGATTAAAGTAGCTATTGAATGCATATATGGTCTAGATTCATCCGATGCATGCATCCCTGTTACCGTTACTGTTACTGTTATTATCTCCTTATACAAAGGGAGGATGGAGAAGAGCAGAAGCGGTAAAAGCAGGGACAGTACAAAGTACAAATATCCAATGCCCGTGATCGAGTGTCAGAGTGAGCGAGAATCTGAGATTATATAGACTCGGTCCGACCGACTGGACACCGCACCGCTAGGCGCTAGGCGCTAGCTCATTTTGTTTCTCTCTGTCGACCGTACATTACTTTCCCGTGAGTGTAATTTATGTTACCAATCTTTTGTCTGGTGTGGTTCGTCGTTGAATGAAATGGTGGATATATAGGATCTGTGTTTTAGGGTCAACCAGTCCGATTCGATACTGCTAGTGCTAGAGTGCTAGATGGCTGGATCTACTTCCTACATTGTTGGCTGCAAGGGGGCTACCACCTGCTAATTTATCATTTATGTCTTCCTCTGCAATTTCACTCATTGCATTTTTTTTTGTTCTTTTCTTTAAGAAAGTAGTCTTTGAATATTTGCGGTTTTAATATAAATTTGTCAAGTGAAATTAAAATTGAAGCAAATTATGCTACTAATTAAGTTAATTCTATATTCTGCTTCTTTCGTTCGTGATCTTGTCAAAACTACGTTAAAAATCACAGTTCTTACAATTTAATTTACGTCTTTATGTGTGTTTTAACAGACTTTTTTACCGCCACTTCACAAAATAACAAACTCGTTTCACTTTTTTAATAGTTGAATTTACCGGGAGTCAAATTAAATGTAGCATTATTAATTTATTTAGTTGATCTAGCATACATGAGTAAGAGAGACATGAGACTACTTTATTGAGTTGATCTTATTATATATGCTATATGAGTAAGGGTGCAAATATAAGAAATATAATCACATCTAATATAGTTAACTAAGACATTTTTTTATATAAGAAATCGCATGTTTATAATTTAAAAATGCACTATAAATGATTTAAAGACCTAGTGTTAAATCTCATGCCTAAAAAACAGAAAACAAAAGCACGGATACTATGCAAATAGTGAATGAATAAGTCAAATTTCAAAACCATATCAACACTAATCCAAGCTCAAATTGGATACATAATAAATACATACAAATATGTACATTTGACACTAGTAATTAATAAAATACAAATAAGTATTCTAAATAATAACAAAACACTCACAATTATTAATAAATTAAACAAACTTGTATAAGCCATTTGGTATTCATAATAAACAAAAAGTATAAAAACACTCACAATTTTTAACGGGACAATTTCATATTTTTAGAATCAGAGATATAACAGAGGAAGAAAAACTTCACAACCAGTTACCTACTAACAAAATCGGCCCTTTAATTCTGTCATTTTTTAGTTCTCCAACCCGTGAATCGCCGCCTCACCCCTGACAAAAAAAAAAAAAAAATACAATCTTTTATGTCAAAATTTTCATCTTTTTTACTTTTTTTTTTTTCACGAGGACTCCTTTGCAGCAATTTTTTTCAGAAAATAAAAGTTTTAATTATCTGAAAATGTGTTTTTTTTTTCAGAAAAATAGATGGAACCGAATTATTAGTTCGGTTCCAAGGAGGTGGAACCGTATTAATGATTTCGATCTCACAGTTCCAAGTACCTGCCATACATGCATAATTTCAGCTTTTAATTTAATAAAATCAATAATGAAATAAAAAAATATGGAAACTATTGAGATCGAATCAATAATAGTTTTTGAATTTTTAAATTGACACAATTTCATCTAGTTTTTGAAGGAAAAAAAACCCATCAATCCCTTTCTTGATATTTGATTTTTCAATTTTTTTTTAAAGTTACTCATTTGCTGAAGGCAATTTTTTCAGGGTGGGATAAAATTATAAAAAATTGTAAAAACGAAGGGACCCAGTTGCTAATTAATTCGGTGTGATAAAAACCTACATCTCTCCAAACTTTGTGGGCTCTTAAAGTCTTTGAATTTATCAATTACTTTTGTCATTTAAAAGATTAATTACAACTATTTAATTTTGAGGTCCCATGTCCCATCTGGTTTGTTTGGATTTTTTTTATAATTGACAGGTCTCTTTCTTAGATAAGTTTACCATAAAAATTATAATCTTGCTCATTTTTATGTACATTCAAAAAATTTTAAAATAGTTAGAGGTTTGGTCATAAAAAATATATTTAAATTTCGAGCATACAATTTTCTATACATAAAACATTGTCTTTAATCACTAAATTAAAAACTGATTCACAAGTTCGGATTTACTTGTGTATTGTGAATTATTCGGATTGAGATTTAGGTTGCTTGAGTTTTAGGGCCTGTTCGGCGCAAGAAGGGGAATGGGCGTGGGTACAGGAGTTGAACTAAATTTTACTGTGTGCGTGGGGAAAAAAAAATTCAATCAGAGTGAATTTTTTTTTTCCCACGGGCACAGTAACGTGCCGAACAGACCCTTAGTAGTTATCAGTTTTAAGTTTAAAATTGCATCCCTTCAGAATAAGACTGTTTTGAATTTCGGATTTAAATTTCTAGATTAATAAAGTTCAAGTCTTGAAGTTGTTTCAAGTAATTGCCTTAAAAAGTTGATTTGGAAATAGTGATTAACTTCTTCCTTAAATCAAACTGAATCATATATTGGATTGAACGGATACGATCGTGTTCGATAAGTCGGGTACGGATTTTGGATATAATGTGAAATTTAGGTTACTCGGTTTCGGATTGACTTTGATTTGGACCATTAAATTTTTAAAATAAAATTATATCAAATTAAATTCGGATTCAATTAAATAGTTCTACCATAATTATCATAAAACTTGTTCAATAAAATTATAAGCTAGTGAACTTGACCCCTATTTTATTGAAAAAAAATATTATGGTAAAAATTAATTAAGGGTATGTTTGGATGGAAACTAGAATAGTCAGAATAGCAAAATTTGGAATTAGTAGATGAGAACATAGAAAAAATAGTAGTTTTCAGTGTGAAGCTAGTCGGATTAGTAAAAATGTTGTTTGGATTGTATATTTGGAATAATGAATAGCTGTAACTGATAAATAATAGTGTTAACATGGTGCTAATTAAGAGGAAAGATATGCAAGTGGGGTCTTAAACGAATTATAATGACGTGAAGATGACAGGAGTGGCGTCAACTCTATCATTTCAGAACTGTGTTGGCGGAAATCCAAGAAGAAATATTTTTTTCTCTCTTCACACTTCTGAATAGTAGCTATTCCAACATTTACAAGAAATAGAGAATAGCAGTTGTTCTAGTTATTATGAATAGCAAAAATATTTTTTTGTGTGCACATTGCTATTCCGAATAGCTCTATTCTCGGATAGCCCCTCTTCGTGGTACATCCAAAGAATTATGAACTTAATTTCTTATAAAGGTGTTGATGTGTCAACCAATTAATGCTCCTTGTTTTGGTGCTCTGTCTCACATCTAAATCACTTTTTGTACCTTCCTACGATCACACATGTAAATATTTTGTCTCCATCCCTTTCTCTCTCATCAGACACTGTATGTAGTGCTGGTACATTATTGCTTGGTGGGGACTTTATATAATAAAATAAATACAAGATACAAGTAAGATATAATAAAGGATAAAGTCTCTATCCATAATTGGTCTTTCCAGATTCATAGTAAGTATAAAGTTCTTATCAATTGTTGCTTGAAAGATTCCTCTTATGCTACAATTATAGAAGAAAGAGATAACTAGAGAGAGAAATTTATCTCACAGTTGAAAGATACCTCTTAGCCTTGCACTAGAGAGAGAGATAACTAGTATGATTTCTTTCTCCTCTCTTTCTTTTTATCAATATCTTCTTTATTTTGCCCCATTTAGAAAAGCATTTCTGTAGTTTGTGTTTATATATTCTAAGTTTGTTTGTAACATTTGCACTTTTTCAAGTTCTATAGTTGCTTGTTTTTGATGGAATTAATCACACATTGAACTGAAATGGAGAAATTCAAAGAAGATATTGAAGAATCTTAATATCTTTTTTTGTACATTTTACCAAAAGAACCCTAACATCATGAGATATTACAAGACAGATACATGTAATATATTAGTTGTGCCAAAAAATAAACTAGAAGTAAATAAACTCTGTAATAGTTTGCTTTTCTTGCCTATACTCTTTTAATCATTTTCCTTTTTTTCTAACTTTTTCATGTCCTTTTCTTGTTTCTTTTGGGTTAACTTCTAAGGTAACAAGATTCTTTTATTAGACATCATATAATATATTTCCCCATTCCATTGTCATTCCAGAGAGAGAGAGAGAGATAGAGAGATGATCCTGTTCAATAGAAGTTGTATTTGCTTGTAAGCATAGTCTTTGTGGTGGTTAAGATTAGAATGGTAGGGTAATGTTTTCTTGGGGATATTATGCATATCATACCTTAAAAGTTATGTTTATGATCATATTCACATCACATATAGAAACAATAGCATAATGTCAATCAATTTGTGCTCAATATATGTGAGCAGAAAACCAAAGTGCATTATTTTTATTAGTGTGTGAAAAGGTCACTTTCTTACCTTCATTTTTTAACTGTTGCATTTTGCAAAAGTGAGGGACTATAATGCAAATAGTGTTATGTGCACGACAATAACAGGGCTTCTTTTCTTCAGAAAAAATCGTTTCCTTTTTTTTTCCTGATATGAGCATGTCTTCTCTTTTATTTTGCCACCAATTTTCTTTTATATATTGAAAATTTGCCGAAATTTTTATTCATAGGAAATACAAAAAACAAATAATTAAAAATGGGAAATGGCAAGGTGAAATTTTAAAAATCATCTTCAGAAATATCCCTGTCACATCATTGATCCATCTCCATTAATTTGTTTTAAGTATCTTGTGGGATCCTCACAGTTCTAATAAGGTACCATGCCATGTCCTTTTCATTTCAGTTGTTGCTTTCAAGCATTGTTTTCCTAAAAAAAATCTTTGGTTAGTTTTTTATAATTGATATTTATTTCCTGAATTATAGAAAATTTTCGAATAGTTCTCGAACTCTGGCCTTTTGTTATTTGGAGATTTATAGTTTTGTTTTAACTATTTTATTTTGTGTAAAATATCTGCGATAATGCCCCTTAATTATTTGAAGAAACACAGTATCAGTACTGCAACAACAATTATCTACTTGATAGTACTTCACTTGTAGGTCCCGGAAAATTATTAAATTTCATTTTCATTTGGGATAGGGTGTTGCTATTTGGGACTTATGCATCAATTGCTTCTTGAAAAACACTCTTATCTCCTATATATTCTAGTTTTCATGCTGTACTGGTATATAAAATAGAGAGCTGGTAATATAAAGAGTTTTGAACCAGAAAAAGGGACATGAAATTTAGTGATGCTTTGGTATTTAATAAATCATTTCCTATAAGTTAGAGTGCATTTTTGTTGGGCTATAACTAATGAATTCTCTCTTTTGTTTTATTTTTCATCCTTTTTCTCATTTGACAGATAACAAGGAGAAAAATGTCATCTAAATTTCTACATATAATACTACTTCTCTCAGTATCATCACTGGTAAGTGTTGTGTTATGCTTAAAGGAATGTACCAATGTACCAACTCAGCTGGGATCTCATTCTATGCGGTCCCGGTTGTCAGCCGAAGAAGTGAATGCCTTATATGAAGAGTCTCACTCTCATATGCACCTCACGCCAACTGACGAGGATACATGGATGGATATACGGCCGAGAAAATTGTTAAACAATAACAACGGGCGACAGGTGGAGTTTGATTGGTTAATGCTTTATAGGTATGTATGAAAAGATGAAAATTTATTAGTCAGGTTTGCCTTATTTAAGGGGCCTATCATTGTGCTCATTCATGTCCATAGTATTTGAGTGAGGTTATGGTACTATGCATAGCGCATATTTGTCCGTACTATGGATCAATATATTCATTTTCAAAGTTCAAACAATCAATCACTTGATCTAAAGATTGCAGACCATTTAAAAGTACCGATTTTCTACTTATCTAAAAAAATTTTAAAAATATAAAATTTAGTCTACATGTATACTCGTAGATCAAATTTTATATTTTTTAGAATTTTATTACTATTTTTTAGATAGGTAAAAAATCACTTGATCTAAAGATTTCAGACCATTCAAAAGTACTGATTTTCTACTTATCTAAAAGATAGTAAAAAGTTCAAAAAAAATATAAAATTTAGATGGAGAATAGTGGACGGCAGTAGCTAATGTAATATGGTAAAATTTCAAGGGTTCTGGTAAATTTTCAGGGATTATGATAAATTTCATGGGTTCTGGTATAATTTTGGGATTCTGGTAAATTAGCTTAATGCTTAGATATGTAACCCTGCTGTGTGTAAGCCTACGGGCATTTGATAACAAAAAAAAAAAAAAGAAGTACGTTTTCATATGGAGATCATGTTGAACGATTCATATCGACTATTTAAAGTTTTAAACTTTGAAAAAAATATTGATGCATAGTACCATAGCCTCACTCCATAGTATTTTGTTATAATCCAAAAAACATTATGTAGGAGTATCAAGGGGTCAAGCATGGGGCCCACTTCAGTGCAAAAAGGTGACAACTTCTTATCAGAGGTATCTCTCCACGACGTACAACTCGCTACAGACTCTGTGTATGGCCGGGCCCAGCAGACGAATCTAGAGTACCTCCTCTTATTAGATGTCGACCGGCTGGTATGGAATTTCAGGAAACAGGCTGGCCTGGCCTCGCCGGGTACACCATATGGGGGCTGGGAAGGAGCTGATGTCGAGCTCCGGGGACATTTTGTTGGTACACTATATATATTTTTGGAAAGTTTGCAATGTAGCACCTAGATTTTCATTATTTGCAACAAAAAAATGGGAAACAAGACACTTGACACAGTATTATGGATTATGGCACCTAATTAGACGAATTCGCATCCTCTGAGATATCTCAAATTTTGAGTTGATCTGTGAAAAATCCGGACAAAAACTTGGCCCGGCTTTAGATAAACTGAAAGTTTGAGATATCTCGGAGGATACTGACTCTAATTAGACACACTAGCATTAAATTTACCATTATGCCATTGTAATAGTTTAATCTTTTTCAGGGCATTACATGAGTGCAACAGCAAAGGCATGGGCCAGCACACACAATGAAACACTATTTACGAAAATGACCTCAGTGGTTGATGTGCTTTATGCATGTCAGAAGGCAATCGGTACGGGGTATCTCTCTGCTTTTCCTGATGAGCTTTTCGACCGGTTTGAGGCAGTGAAGGCAGTCTGGGCACCTTATTACACCATTCACAAGGTACGTACCAGTCAATACCAGTATCAACATATGCTCAAACATGGCAAAACTGTAATTTCATACTATATTTTTTTGACAGATAATGGCAGGGCTTCTAGATCAGTACACATATGCAGGAAATAAAAAAACACTGGGAATGGTAACATGGATGGCTGATTACTTCGCAAACCGTGTGAAAAATGTGATACAAAAGTATAGCATAGAGAGACATTATAGATCTCTCAATGAAGAAACTGGGGGCATGAATGATGTTCTCTATCGCCTCTACACAATAACAGTATGTGTCTTGTAAAGTGGGATGGTACCAGTATTTAGTCCAAATAACTATACCTGTACTTCATCTATACCACACTGAACCCCAGAATGGTATTTGGGGTTCAGGGGCATTTTGGGAATAAGTTCACTTTTATGTAACATCATTTCTTTGTCCCTTCAGATTTGATCAAAGATTATTTTGGACTCATAAAGTAATTATATATCAATGCAGAAAGATGAGAAGCATTTGATATTAGCTCATCTCTTTGACAAACCATGCTTTCTCGGTTTGCTTGCTGTTCAGGTTAGAATATAAAGCACTCTCTCTCTCTCTCTCTCTCTCTCTAATTTTATAATAGACACCTAAATAATCCATTTTAATTATTATCAATATTTTAGGCTGATAGTCTATCAGGTTTTCATGCCAATACACATATACCTGTAGTTATAGGGGCTCAAATGCGCTATGAGGTCACTGGAGATCCTCTTTATAAGGTTAGCTTTATATTTCTACATATGATAATAATTATATCATGATTCATGATAGAAGATAAACAACAAAATAATACACAAATATATATATCAACCAGGAAATTGGGGCATTTTTTATGGACATTGTTAATTCTTCTCACGCCTACGCCACTGGTGGAACCTCTGTCAGTGAATTCTGGTAATTTCCATTTTTGAAAATTTTGAAAATTTCAAAAAATTTAAGATTTTGAAAATTTATATGCTAATCTTGGTTCAGGTATGATCCGAAGCGTCTAGCCGATTTACTAACAACAGAAAATGAAGAGTCATGTACTACCTATAACATGCTTAAGGTACTTCTCTTACTTATTTAATTGCTAAAACAATACAAATATTTATTGTATAATCCCTCAATCTTTTCAAAAATAAATCAGATTGCTGTTCTATGCAAGGTCAACACTTTTTTATTAGAAGATCAAGAACTATGAACTTTCCTCGATCTTTTTTAATATTTTTTAAAATTGATGTCACATGCTTAGGATTTTTCCTTTTTTTTTTTTATCTAAATTTTGTTTCAACTTTTCTGACATTCATGTAACACTCTGTAATTTAAGGTGTCGCGAAATTTGTTTAGATGGACTAAGGATGTGACATACGCAGATTATTATGAAAGAGCACTTATAAATGGGGTGTTGAGTATACAGAGGGGGGTTCAACCCGGAATCATGATTTATATGCTTCCGATGAAACCCGGTTCGTCTAAGGCTGTGTCGTACCATGGCTGGGGCACACAGTTCGATTCCTTTTGGTGTTGTTATGGTACAGGTAAATAAATTTTTAACTTTATTTACAACTGACATAGTTCAATTAGGAGATAGTACCAGTCTGAGTCCTTATTGTAACACAAAATATTTGTTTTTAATATAGGTATCGAGTCTTTCTCTAAATTAGGAGATTCAATTTATTTTGAGCAAAAGGGGAGTTCACCTTCACTACACATCATACAATTTATACCTAGTACTTTTAACTGGAAATCTGCTGGACTTGTCATCTCTCAACATACGCAACCTCTGACATCGTCAGACTCGGCTCTTCGTGTTTCATTCACCATTTCTTCTAATCAGGTACTACAATTTTGGTGTTGTGGGGTCATGTTTTTGTTGCAAGTCTTTTTAGGTTTTGGATATTCAGGAGGGGTGTTCAAATGGTCGGTTCAGTTCAAACTTAAAATCAAATTAAAATAATTAAATCAAAATTTTATTTGTTTTTTTTAAATCTAACCAAACCAGTCGAATTAGACTTGTCAACAGAATAACAACTGAACCAAAAAAAATTAAATTTCAGTTTGTTTGTTTGAACTAAAATAAGAGAGATTAAATTTCAAAATGTCAAAACTCAATACATACACGATTACATTTAATAACCATACAAATAAAAATTGAGATATATATGAGTCGAAACGAAATAAGAGAGATTTCAAACTAATATAAAAAATCGAAACAATTCAAGTAAATAACAAGTAAATTTTGATTTTTTTGTTAAACGAACCATTTAATTCAAAATTTGTTGGTTCGGTTGAAACCAAATAAACCAGATCCAATGAACATCCCTATTCTGATTTCGGTCAGATTGAACTTTGGTCTTTTTCAGATTGGGTCATAATTTTACCAGTTCATCTTTGTACCTTTTTGGTCTAAACATCAATTTATTTAATTCAGGAAACTGAAAAATACATTGCATTTATATATATGTATATCCTTTGTACCGTCTTATTGCAGTTCAACAATCAGGCTTCCACTGTAAATATACGGATCCCTTCTTGGACCTCTTTAGGCACCTTCAAAGCCTCTTTGAATTCTCAAAAATTAGTGCCAACATTACAAGGTATCTAATCTTCTCCCTTATATTTTTCTTGATTATACCTGCTGAGATATTTCAATACTTTCCCATACCAAACTATTAGAGACCATAATAGCATATTAGCATGCTACACAAAAAAAGAGGGATTGGTTCTTTAATATTTGTATTTACTTTGTTATTGTCATTTTTCAGGGAATTTTCTCTCAATAACAAAAAAATGGGGATCAAATGACAACTTAGTCCTTGAATTTCCGATAAGCATACATACAGAACAAATTAAAGGTATGACATCTTTTACAATATTTGCACCTCTACTAAACATAATATCTTTATTTTATTTTATTTAACATTATTTTTAAAAAATATATTTTGTTTTGTTTTTCAATTTATGCAGATGATAGACCAGAGTATAGTTCTCTTCATGCAATATTATTTGGCCCATACCTGCTTGCTGGTATAACAACCGGTGACTGGGATGCGAAATCTGGCTCCTCCAATTCAGTCGCAGACTGGATCTCTCCAGTTCCCTCTTCCTACAACTCACAACTCTTCTCACTCTATCAACAATCCTCAAACAACAAAACCCTATTTGTCTCCAATTCCAATCTCTCTCTCACTATGCAAGATATCCCACTAGCCGGGTCCCAATCGTCAGTTCAATCTACATTCCGTATTTACCCTCAGGATTCAAAAACCAAGCAGTTCTTTATCTCGACCCGCAAGTCATCGAGCAATACTAAAAAGGGTAAAGTTACCACTGGTACAGATGCTTATGTTATGATCGAACCGTTTGACATGCCTAGCATGTTTATAACAAATACACTTACTATATCTGGTACCAAGGGATCATCTGACTCAACATTTAGGCTTATACCGGGGTTGGACGGTACGGCCGACAGTGTGTCACTCGAGTTAGGTACAAAACCAGGGTGTTATATTTCCACTGGTACAGTAGATTACTCTACTGGTACCAAATTACAAGTTCTTTGCAGAGGAAGTGATAAAGTAACTGATGATGTGGTATTTAAGAAAGCTGCAACTTTTGTACCAGTAAATGGTGTAAGGCAGTATGACCCGGTTAGTTTTGTGGCCAAGGGGCAAAAGAGGAATTTTGTGCTAGAGCCTTTGATGGGTTTGAAGGATGAGTTTTACACTATATATTTCAATGTAGGGGCTTGAGAAAAGGGCAATCTTTTTTTTTATACTATTGACTGGATTTTTCTTAAATAATTTCTAACCAAACATGGTGCTGTTTAGTTAGAACATCAATTCTTTTACTCTTTTGGGAATAGAGTAAAGGAGTGTAAATATAAGGAGTGTACTCTTAAAGAAAGAATTATTATATCCTTATGAGGGGAGGAAAAATAGAGTAAAGGAAATATAAGTCTCACCAAAGTATTTTGTTGATAAATTTAAAGAAGAGAGAAAGAATATTTTGTTTGATGTTTAAAAAAAAAATTGGTACATTAGGTGCCTAATTGGATAGCATTTGAATAATTAATTACCCTATCAGCTTCGCATGTATAAAATACAAATAAAAAATATTTCGCTGACAAAATTAAAATCAAGAAAAACTTAAAGAGGAGGGTTCAAATGCCTCTATTTTTTGTGTCTTCACTGTATCTTCATTTTTAAAAACTTTAATAACTCAAAATTTAAAACTTAAAAGTCAAAATAAAACCGAGGATATGATCTAGATCTACATATTATCTATGTGCTCATAAAAAATTATCATATTTTGATTTTGTTTTTATATGAATCAATAAGTTAAAAAATCAACGTATAGAAATTATCCATATTAGTACATTTTTTACAAGCTCTTGATGACAACCAAAACAAAATTAAAATGTCATAATTTTTTACACGTGTATAGATAAAATGATGTAGATCATATCCAATGATTTTATTTTGACTCTTAAGTTTTAAATTTTGAGTTATTAAAGTTTTTAAAAATGGAGACATGGTGGAGGCATGAAAAACCCTACTCACCCCTACTCACAGATGTGGGACAATTGGCAAAGTTTGCAACTTTATTAGCAATTTTTTTTTTTTCCTTTACACTATGTACATGGCATGGCACATCTCTAACTTCTCTAAGAAAACAAAATTAGAAATGAAAGAAATTTGTAATTGTTTTTTTTGGCTTGTCATGTTTCTTGGTATCAGTATTTAATGAAGGGTTTTCTTGTTACTGTTGCTGACTTGAAATACATTTTTTTTTTAAATACTAAGAAATAATTGTCTTGTTTGGTTGTCTGTCTGTTAGGCGGTTAGGATTCGTATTAGTGTTGTAATTGTTAGTTGTAACAGTTAGTTGTAATAATCAGTGGTTAGAGATATAATTAGTTGTAATAATCAATGGTTAGTCTTGACAATATTATGAAATGAAATTGTACAATTTACAATGAATATTGAAATGAAATTACAGATTTATGAAAATCTCTCTTAGTCTCTCTTTGTTAACAATTAGGTATAATATTATGTTTTTCTTTCAGACAATGAAGAAAAGTTACTGTGAATCTTATCGGGTCAAAAGCGACCCGCCACATGGAGAGACACTAGGACGCATTAGAAACTGATATAGATCATGAAATTTATATGACTTCCTACAAATTATTTTGCCCATACTGTACACTAGATTTTTGCATAGTGAAATATATATTATGCATTTTCTCTTTTATCAGATATATCCTCAAAACTATTTTTTTTATTTTTTCTTTTCATTGGGTACATATAACAAAATATTAATTCAAAATATTTTTGGACATTCTTCTGTTCCTGTTCGTCTAAGTTGTGTAATTTTGAAAATTTAGAGTTCTTAATATTTATACATTTTTATTTTCTAAAGTTCTTAATATTCATATTTTTAAATTTTAATAAACTATTACCATAAACTGAATTAAAACTTTACTATATTTGTTTAACTCAAAGGTACTTAATTTTACATCTCAAATTTAAAATTTGAAGGAATTACAAAAATTTTAGAACTTTTAGACATGCAAATTTAATATTGTGTGCTTGAATTTTTTGAAGTGTCATCCATTTGGCATTGAATTATGTTAAATATAATACTTAATAAATAATATTCTAATTTTGAGATGTAATATTTTTTGTTGCTTTAAAAGTTTAAAAAATATTTAATTCAATTTTATGGAAATAGATAATTACAATTTTTAAAGTATTAGCACTTAGAAAATAAAAATGTACGAATATTAAAACTCCAAACTTTCTACATATCAAATATTTGTTAAATATTGAACATAATAATTTTTCATTTTTTCGTACTTTTAGTTATATTATAATTTACAAAATAAAATTATTATTTTCACAATTTCAACAAGTAGTGTACATGCCGTGATTTTTATTTTTACCCAAAAAAAAATATATTTTAATATAAATAACCAGGTTTTTAAAATATTTTTATTTCTACCCAAACCGCTAGGAATATTTTAATTCAAACCGCTAGGAATCCTAGCGGCTTGAATTATTAATTCAAACCGCAAATATTCCTAGCGGTTTGAATTAATAATTCAAGCCGCTAGGATTCCTAGCGGCTTGAATTAATAATTCAAGCCGCTAGGATTCCTAGCGGCTTGAATTAAT
Source organism: Carex parvula (assembly GCA_025461045.1). Taxonomy (NCBI): domain Eukaryota; kingdom Viridiplantae; phylum Streptophyta; class Magnoliopsida; order Poales; family Cyperaceae; genus Carex; species Carex parvula. The sequence goes on along the minus strand of JAJGRW010000687.1, from coordinate 361,652 downwards.
AATTCAAGCCGCTAGGATTCCTAGCGGCTTGAATTAACCAATCACCAAAAAATTTATTTATTATTTTATTAAATGATAATTTTTCACCGATAACTCTAAAGTTATTTTTATTACAAAAAATTATATTATAAAAACTTATCATTAATATAAAATTTCGTTTATTATTTTATTAAATGGTAATTTTTCACCGATAACCCTAGAAATTTATTCACCGATAACCCTAAAGTTATTTTTATTACAAAGAATTATATTATAAAAACTTATCAATAATATAAAATTTCCTTTATTATTTTATTAAATGGTAATTTTTCACCGATAACCCTAGAAATTTATTCACCGATAACCCTAAAGTTATTTTTATTACAAAGAATTATATTATAAAAACTTATCAATAATGTAAAATTTCGTTTATAATTTTATTAAATGGTAATTTTTCACCGATAACCCTAGAAATTTTTTCACCGATAACCCTAAAGTTATTTTTATTACAAAGAATTATATTATAAAAACTTATCAATAATATAAAATTTCGTTTATTATTTTATTAAATGGTAATTTTTCACTGATAACCCTAGAAATTTTTTCACCGATAACCCTAAAGTTATTTTTATTACAAAGAATTATATTATAAAAACTTATCAATAATATAAATTTTCATTTATTATTTTATTAAATGGTAATTTTTCACCGATAACCCTAGAAATTTTTCACCGATAACCCTAAAGTTATTTTTATTACAAAGAATTATATTATAAACTTATCAATAATATAATAAAATTTTTAGGGTTATCGGTGAATAAATTTCTAGGGTTATCGGTGAAAAATTACCATTTAATAAAATAATAAATGAAATTTTATATTATTGATAAGTTTTTATAATATAATTCTTTGTAATAAAAATAACTTTAGGGTTATCGGTGAAAAATTATCATTTAATAAAATAATAAATAAATTTTTTGGTGATTGGTTAATTCAAACCGCTAGGAATATTGCGGTTTGAATTAATAATTCAAGCCACTAGGATTCCTAGCGGTTTGAATTGTTAATTCAAACCGCAAATATTCCTAGCAGTTTGGGTAGAAATAAAAATATTTTAAAAACCTAGTTATTTATATTAAAATATATTTTTTTTTGGGTAAAAATAAAAATCACAGGTGTACATGTAAAGAGGGGAGGAAAAATAGAGCAAAGAAGAGTATAAATTTGGGTCTTACAAAAATATTCTGTTAATAAATTTTAAGAAAGAATATTTTATTTGATGTTTAAAAAAAAGGGTATTCATAAAATTTCTCAAAGCATTGCATTCCAAATTTCCGAAAAGTTTATAGGTTTTTAGTGTTTTACTGATCACGTCACGCCTAATAGTTAAGACCTGATGATTTATTGACAGAGCAGTTTTTGCTTTCTGTTTTCCCTAGCGCTGTATGAAGCAAAATCTACTTTGTCAATTTCTCTTATCCTCTTCTGATTTCTAAATTTAGTGTGTAATTACTAATTAACGACAAGTGCTTTCCTGGATCCTTAGTAAATATATTGACAGAGTAGTTATAGCTTCGTACAGCGCACGGGAAGTAGAACCAAAAAAGCCTGCATATGATTCATGCGCTGCATGAAGCCAAAACTCCTCTGCTTCGTGAATATCTCTACCCTGAACCCTTCGAATCCAAATCCTCTGAGGTAACAGAATATTTCATTTTAGATCCAAACCGTCCGATCAGAATCCGAGCCAATTCGGTCCGAGCTGAATTTCACAAGTCCCCTTTAATATTCGTGCTGATTCTTATCGAACGGTTTGAATCTAAACAGAAATATTATTTTACCTTAGGTGATCTGAATTGAATTGGTTCCTTTGATAGTCCCAACCGAGCTCAGTTCTTTCTTTGCTGTACTTGAACACAGACAAAGCGAACATGGCGTACTGGTCTAATCAGGTAAACATAATTGCTCTTTCACCTAATTTTACTTTTCATGATTGAGAAGATCACTTTTCGGATCAAGTATTGGTTCTCCTTCTTATAAGTTGTGTGTTTTTACAATTTCTAATTTTGAAAACAAAAATGAAATTAGAGTACATAAATTGATGAAGATCATGCTATGTTCAGAATTTACTTCTTTCCTTTTGTCTAGCTTTTGCTTTCTTTTCAATTATTTCTGTCAAATTTATAGCGGTATTAAACCTCTAATAACTATATCAATGTCTCCATGCTTAAAAGTTAAAACAAACATTTACCAAATTATTGTCTCTCTCCAGCATGAATTTCTCTCAATTTTATTCAACCATATGTTGCCTTCTTTTTCTTAATACAAAAAATTTATATGTTAAAGGATAAAATGGGTACTTAATAAATTTAAAATGAGTTTTAATGAAAAGAAAATAAAATGGATAAATTTGTGATATTATGAATGTTAGAGGAGGAAATATGTAATTTCGAAGTTTTTGAGGGGTATACCAGATCAAATATCCTTTACACATTAAATTTTGACTGATGTTCCTTTTCTTGTTAGATGACAAGGACAAGCCTCATTCCGAAATTTGTACAACTATTACTTCTTCTCTTGGCATCTCCCCTCTTAAGTAAGGTCTTATGCATAAAGGAATGCACCAACTCACCGACACAGACCGAGTTGACCTCTCACACTGTGCGGGCCCAGCTGTCAGAAGATGAAGTGACAGCCTTGCATGAAAAGTCTCACTCTCACTTGCACCTGACACCAATTGATGAGACAACATGGATAAATTTAATGCCAAGAAGATTATTACATACAAGTAGTGATGTGGAGGAATTTGATTGGCTCATGCTGTATAGGTATGTCAAGAGCGCAACAGTCAGTTTTGGTACCAGTGAATACTAAATAACATGTCAGGCTTGTCTGGTATTGTACCAGTGAAATCTTTTTCTCACCAAAATTGTGCGTATAGGTGCCACATCAGCAAAATACTTTCATACCAGTACCAAAACACTTATATTTTGCAGGAGTATCAAGGGCCCAGCATGCCAGGTTCGCTCCTCGGAAACATGGGGGTGAGTTCTTGTCAGAGGTTTCTCTCCATGACGTACGGCTCGCGTCAGACTCAATCTACTGGCAGGCCCAGCAGACAAATCTGGAGTACCTGTTGCTATTAGATGTCGACCGGTTGGTATGGAGTTTTAGAAAACAGGCTGGCCTGGAAACGCCTGGTACACCATACGGGGGATGGGAAGCAGCCAATGTGGAGCTCCGGGGACATTTTGTCGGTAAGTAATATCCCTTTCTCTGAATATATTCTAAGATGAGTAAGACTATGGTACTTTGCAAAGCACACATCAATCTGTATTATGAATTCATATTTTCATTTTCAAAGTCCAAATAGTATATCCGAACTGTTCGACATGATCTTCATATGACAATATACTTGGAGATCAAATTTTACATTTTTTCTGTTACTATAGTTTAAAAATTTTAAAATTCTGGACCATTCAAAAGTAGTGATTTTCAACCCATCTAAACAAATAGAAAAAATTCAAAAAAAAAAAAGTAAAATCCGATCTTCCACTACATTTTCATATGGAGATCATGTTGAGCAGTTTAGATCGACTTTTTGAACTTTGAAAATAGAGATATATATCCATCCGATCCGCACTTTGCAAAGTACCATAGCCTAACTCCTCTAAGATTGTAGAAGCAAAAGAGAGTATTATGCAATACTAAGTGATTTGAACTGGTACCAGTAGGTGTATATAGGAGTAAAGCCAAGATAACCACATATAAAACCAGTAAAATGAAAACAAAAGCTGCATTAGATTATAAAACTTTCCGATATGCATTTTTTTTTTCCAGGGCATTACATGAGTGCAACCGCAATGGCATGGGCTAGCACACACAACAAGACTCTTTTTACAAAAATTACTTCCTTGGTGGAAGCACTCGACAACTGTCAGAATGCTATTGGTACAGGATATCTTTCGGCCTTTTCAGATGAGTTTTTTGATCGGTTTGAGGCAATAGAACCGGTCTGGGCACCTTATTATACAATCCACAAGGTATGATTGCAATGCTTGTGTTGGTATAAATTTGTCTACTGAGGCCTTTAGTTGAGTATAGTTAAGGGTGTTCATTGGATCTGGTTTATTTGGTTTTCAACCGAACCGATACAATTTGGATTAAATGGGTTCGGTTTGGGTGAATTTTTGAATTACTTTGGTTTTTATATTTGATTCGGTTTAATCTCTCTTATTTCAGTTCAACCAAACAAATCAAAATTTACTTGATATTTACTTGAATTACTTTGGTTTTTTATATTTGGTTCAGTTTAATCACTATCATTTCGATTCGACTGATATATATCTTGATATTTATTTCTGTGATTATTAAATTTATTTGTATATGTATTGAGTTTTGACCTTTCGCAATTTAATCTCTCTTGTTCCGGTTCAACCAAACAAACCAAAATTTACTTCTTCTTTTTTTGGTTCGGTTGTTATTTAGTTGACAAGTTTAATTTGGTTGGTTCGGTTAGATTTTTCAAAAACGAATAAAATTTGGTTTGACTATTTTAATATGGTTTTAACTGAACCGACCATTTGAACACCCCTGAGTACAGCCAGATACAAACCTGGTTAGAGTACATACATGTTGGCAAGAAAATCTTGACACATGAAAAGAGGGCAAAAACCGGGTAAAGATTTTAACAGAGCAGTTTTGGCTTTATACAGCGCACGAATCATATGCTGCAATTGTTTTGATTCTATATTCCGTGTGCTGCATGAAGCCAAAACTGCTCTGTTAAAATCTTTACCTCAAAAACTTAAGCTTGCTTGCCTGAACCAAAACTTGACCGCAATCTAAACTCACACTGACATGAAGTTCCTAAAAACAAGCTGATTTGATCAGAATTGACATGCCTAAACTGAAACCTGATCTAACCTGAGAGAAAGTGTGTTGAAAGTTGATTATCTAAATCTAGCTCAAGACTGAGTCAAAGCCCGACCTGTGTTCAATCCGAACAAACCCAAGAACCTTTCTTAACCAGCCCTGGTTTGCACAAGCCTATGTTTCTTAACCACTCAGATTACTTGGGTTTCTGGTATAATTTGTAAACCTATGTTTAATTAAATGCTAAGAAATACCACTACTGAATCAGGTACTGCTATGTAATGTACCACATGAACCAGTAATATCTGGTTGAAAACTGCTATTAATCCACCAGCCAATCAGTGCATTCACATTCCCTGTTTTTTTTTTTTTTTTTTCTTGACGACAGATAATGCAAGGGCTGCTAGACCAGTATACATATGCAAAAATTTATAAAGCATTAGAAATGGTGAAATGGATGGCTGAGTACTTTGCAAACCGCGTAAAAAATGTGATACAGAAATATAGCATAGAGAGGCACTACACTTCCCTCAATGAAGAAACGGGGGGCATGAATGATGTTCTCTATCAGCTTTACACAATAACGGTAACATAATGAAGAAATGGGGGTTTCACATGTACTTTAGCCTTGTTCATTAGCTTTAATGAAGGGTATTTTGGGGATTGATTAATTTATATCATTGTAGAAAGATGAGAAACATTTGATACTAGCTCATCTCTTTGATAAGCCATGCTTCCTAGGCTTACTGGCTGTTCAGGTTTAACTCTCTCTTTCTATCTATCTGTGAATGTGTCAGTTGTGCACAGAGGTCCTTAATTTTTGTACTTATTATTTTTTCAGGCTGATAGTCTGTCAAACTTTCATGCCAACACACACATACCAATAGTTGTAGGGGCACAGATGCGATACGAGGTCACTGGTGACCCTCTATACAAGGTAATTTATACGAGAGAAGTACAAACATAAATATAGTCAAATGTCACTAAATATGTAATTTTGGTTGATAGTTGAACAAAAACATAAATAAATGGAACAGGAAATCGGTATCTTCTTTATGGACATAGTTAACTCCTCTCATGCCTATGCAACCGGTGGGACCTCAGTCGGTGAAGTCTGGTAACAAATCAGTTTTATTTACTTCTCTATCTAAAGTGAATTCATTAATAAAATTAAGTCTGTCAACTGTAACTATGAATTTGAAAATTTGAAAAATTTGTTTACCGTTTTTGTTTAGGTTAGATCCAAAGCGCCTGGCAGACACACTGTCGACTGAAACTCAAGAGTCATGTACTACATATAACATGCTCAAGGTAATTAGAATTCTATTCGTATTTATCTTTTATGATTATAAAGAAGCCCTTCAAAGAAAGAAACTATAAAATACCCATTTAACAAAATTAAATTCCCAAAAGAGTACTATCTCTCAAAATTAATTACGTTTTTTCTTGGAATTAATTTTTGTTGACATAAAAAATAAAGGAATGAGATTACCAAGTTCCGCAAAATTTAGAATTTTTTTTTTCATTTGCATTCACCATTTCCTATTAAAAAAAAATTGTTCAAAAATTAGCCAGATTTACCATAGAATTCCTTGTATATTTGGCACTTCTAACATGATTATATATTTCATTTATTTTGAAGATTTCCCGAAATTTGTTTAGATGGACAAAGGAGGTGGCTTATGCAGATTATTACGAAAGAGCCCTTATAAATGGGGTATTGAGCATCCAAAGAGGGGCCCAACCAGGAGTTATGATTTATATGCTCCCCATGAAACCCGACTCATCTAAAGCCGTTTCATACCATGGCTGGGGTACCAAGTTCGATTCGTTTTGGTGCTGTTATGGTACTGGTACGTCAATTTATTGTTCATGACCTTTAAAAAGGTTTTGTACCTTTTTATATAATTATGATTTTTTTATACGACTGTTTGACATGGAAAAATATCTATTTGGTATAAGTTTTTTAACATTTGCATTTTTTTGTTTCATTGACTTTGAAATATAGTGACCTATGCCCTCTTTGGAAAGGATAACCCTAGAAGTACAATGTGATTTTGAATTTGCACAGACAAAGTGCATATGGGATTCATGCGCATAATTGAAATAGTTTGCACATATTCATTTTTAATAAATAATTGTTGTATTTAAATCTCCTAAAACCTTTTCTTTTTCTTCCATACAGGTATTGAATCATTCTCCAAATTAGGAGATTCTATTTATTTCGAGGAAAAAGGAAATTCACCTTCACTCTATATCATACAATTTATACCAAGCACTATCAACTGGAGATCTGCGGGACTTGTCATCTCTCAAGAAATCAAACCTCTGATGTCGTCAGATTCGTTTTATCATGTTTCCTTGACTGTTTCTACTAATCAGGTATAATCATGGCTACTAAAAGTATATTAACCCTAACTACTTATGGCAAAGTTGCAGGATTAGTCCATACATTATATTAAAATATTTTTTCCTTTTTTGTGTGCAGGAAATCAACCAGGCATCTACTTTGAATATACGGATCCCTTCTTGGACCTCTTTAGACTCCATTACAGTAACTTTAAATTCAGAAAAACTGGTACCGACTTTCAAAGGTAATCATTGTTTTTCTTTGTTTCTTGCTTTCAACCCTACATCACCACCATGTTTCAAAGGTAATCATTTAGATTTCTTGCTTTATTTTACATTATTTTTGTTTGTGATTTTGTATTTGCAGGACATTTTCTCTCCATCAAGAAAAGTTGGGGCTCAGAAGAGAATCTACTCCTTGAATTCCCAATTAATATACACACTGAGCAAATTAAAGGTCCTTGTTTCTTAATTTTTTTCAATATTTTTCTTCTATTTAAACCCTTCATTGCAATTGACTACCGTTTTTTTTCTCACTCATATTCATTTTAAGTTTATAACATATGCAGATGATAGGCCAAAATTCAATTCTCTCAAAGCATTCCTATTTGGTCCTTACGTACTAGCTGGTCTGACAAGAGGCAACCACTCCAGTGTAGTGTCTGACTGGATCTCTCCAGTCCCCGAGTACTACAACTCACAACTGGTTTCCCTCACTCAACAATCCTCGAACCAAACACTATTCATTTCCAACTCCAATTTATCTCTTACCATGCAAGAAATGCCCCAAGCTGGATTTCCCGCATCAATTGAAACCACATTTCGAATTTACCGCATAGATTCGAAAAACCGACATATCAGTATAAATTCTACCATTCATACTGGTATTTACATCATGATTGAACCATTTGACATGCCTGGAACAGTAATTACAAATACACTTGATATAACTAGTAATTATTCCAAGGGGCCTGGTTCAACATTTCGACTTGTACAAGGGTTGGATGGTGCTCCCAATAGCATTTCTCTTGAGTTAGGTACGAAGCCCGGATGTTACATTTCTACCGGGGAAGTAAATTATGCATGCGGGAAAAAACTACTAGTCTGTTGTATAGGCGATAGTCGATTAAAAGACGCTACTTCATTTGAGAAAGCTGCGAGTTTTGTGCCTACTGATAGTAACAGGCAATATAACCCGGTAAGTTTTGTTGCGAAAGGGCAAGACCGGAATTTCATATTAGAACCGTTGATGGCATTGAGAGATGAGTTTTATACTGTGTACTTCAACATAGGGGCTCAAGAGAAAAGAACAAGTTGGTTTATTCAATAATTTTTTTTGTATTTTATGGCAACATGTTCATGTTATTTGACAAATTTGAAAATTTAAAATCCGCAAGGTGTTGACATGCTTGAATTCATCCTTTATAACGAACATTAGTTGAAGAAACACCGTTTCGAAACACTACACTCAATCGTGCAATTAACTTTTAATTTTTTTTAGTTAATTTTCATTTCTAAACATCTACAATCAGGCAATTAATTTTAAATTTCTTTTAGTGATCACATCAGCAATTAACAATTATTAATATGGAAGAGAGGATAAGAACTAACAGAAAGGTTAGAAATCGATTTCTTTAAAAAAATAAACTTTTTAAATTATAAAGTGTTAACAAAGGGAAATCACTTATTGAAAAATATTATTTTGAGGGTGACATGAAAAATGGTTCTTCGTAAAGCTGGCATGTAAAATGCTAATTTAAAGAGGGGAAATAAGCAAATAACAGCTACAACTAGCATTAAATTAGCAGAACATACATAAAATTAAAACACTGAGAAAGAAAACGACTTTGCATTACATCACAAGCACACACTATCTTATATCTAATGCATGTAGATAATAACATTTAAGTTCCACAACACACGGCAAGCAATACCACTCCAACAGAAAACACAAAGCGACAGCATCAGATAGATAGAGAGAGAGAGAGCAAGAGAGAGCCACGTTCATACCACATTCTAGAGAGTGATCCAGATATATCCACAGAATAACATTCAGTTTTTATACTCTTATCGGGTTCACTCTCTGGAATCGTTACCGAAACCCGTCATAACATATCCCCATTCACTTTCTCTCTCTAGATTTTGTCAAGCTTGTCAGCCTTGACGACTGGGTTTGCCTTGGCAATGGCTTCCTGACCTGCACGTCTGTAGTCAAAGGCACACTCGTGCTTGTCAGAGTACCGGTGGGCCCCGCAATAGATGTTACCACACTTGCAGTTGAAACCCGTTAACCCGACCCGTTTGCGGCACGTGAAACACCTCTTTGGGCCACCTTCCTTTTGTGGTGTTGCCGAATCAGATGTTAATGCTGCTGTCACGTCAGCAGAGCTTCCCTCAGTCGAGCCTATCGGGGAAGGCATCTGAGAAGGGAACAAAACACACTTCATTTAAAATACATTCTATTCATAAAACACATAATAAAGGTACCGTAAGGTCAACAACTTCAATTTATATTTTTTTACTACCATTTCAGGAAAAAAACTAATAAATGTACTGTAAGGTTAAATTTACAGCTTGTGTTTGGAGCCTTAGGTGGCAGTTGTGGAAGTATAAATTTTTCCAATACACAAATTATAAATGACAAAAAAGTACAGTAAACTAACCAAAGTATCAATGATGGTTTTCGGTTCAGCCAAAAAAGGAGAAACGATTACCGGGTCCTTCCCACCTATTACCGAATCGGATCCATTTCTGTCAGTGACAGTTCCAGAGCTAGACCCGTTAATTAGGGTTTCTATGGAAGATGATGCATGTTGTTTAAGAAGCATCTCCTTGTGGCACTTGGAGCACATGTATGCAGTTGTAGCACTACCAAAAAACCCGCAATTATTTATACAGAGAATGGGGCCCTCTCGAGTCTGACATCCTGTTTCCTCCTTCCTCTCCATTGTGTTGTTTGCACTGCAGAGTTAAAAACAAAATAGGCATGTTTAATTTTTGCAAGAAATATTTAAAAATATTGAAATTAGCGGAGCTTTTATACAATAAATATTAGTATAACATTAAAAATTTAGTAATAAAAAATTGAGTAATTTTACGAAAATACATATCAGCCGCTCTTAATATTAAGAAATATACTATCTATACTACAGTAAAGCGTGTTCATTATATAAACTTTGTCATGTTAGTTTTTTTTTAGAGCAAAATACGAAACAGCTCCTTTTCCCATTCCTATTTTCTTATTTTGCCTCCCTGAAAGGTGAAAAAAAAATCAGGATACATGATTACAAAAAAGTGAGACAGCATGTGAAGTTTTTCTGCATGGGACAGATTACTTATAGAATAATCATACAATTAGTATGAAACTAGTTTTGGTAACATTTCTGCAAACCTGTACCGCTATTAAACAGTACCAAGTAAGAACAAGTGCTTTATAACTTCCCCATAAAATCTCGAAGAAAAAAAGAATTCCCTACAAATTCTCAATATATAGCACCATTGTGGTGTTCTGTTATTTTTTTATCTTTTTGGTTTGCAGAGAAGGAATTTAGGGTTTTCACTAGAATTTCTTCAAGTGTCAACTTACGCTCGTAATTCCTGCGATAAGTCGTATCCCTTGCAAAATCAAACCCAAAGTTTTATCTTATTCAAAATTTTGAATCCTATTGATCCCAAAACAATAAACTATAATACAAAACCTTGCTATATAAAAATCCAAAGAAGTTTCTAACGACGACAGGCGAAAGCATGTCAATATGGCAAAGTTTAAATTTGTCTTAAACAATTGCAACGAATCAAATAAACAACTTCGAGACTGAACCTCATTTTTCCAAAACCCATTTTGATAGCATGGATTAAACCTTCTTCATGACTATTGTGGGAAAGAATTTAGGGTTTTCACTAGCATTTCTTCAAGTGTTAATTGATGCTCGTAATAACTGCGGTAAGTCATATCCCTTGCAAAATCAAACCCAGAGTCTTATCTTATACAAATCCTATTGATCCTAAATCCATATGTTATAATACAAAACCTTGATAAATAAAAATGCAAAGAACTTTCTAATGAGTACAGATGAAAGCATGCCAATATGGTAATATTTTAATTTATCTTACACAATTGCAAATTTGCAACTAATCAAATAAACAACTTAGAGACTGAACCTCGTTTTCCAAAACCCATTTCGATAGCAAAGGATTAAACATTCTTCGTGACAATTGTGGGAAGGAATTTAGGGTTTTCACTCAGAATTTATTCCCGTGACAAGCCGTTTCCCTTGCAAAATCAAACCCAGAGTCGTATCTTATTCAAAATTTCAAATCCTATTGATCCTAAATCCATAAATTATAATACAAAACCTTGCTATATAAAAATCCAAAGAATTTTCTAATGAGAAATAGACTAAAGGATGTGAATATTGGTAAATTTTAAATTTATCTCAAACAATTGCAACTAATAAAATAAACAACTTCGAATCCAAAAACCAATTTTAAGCAAGGATTAAACCTTCTTCGTGACAGAAATCAGCTCTTAAGCCTTTTCAGAAAAATAATTTAAAAAAAAAGATCAAACCTCCAAACCCTAACAAAAAAAATTAACAACACAATAGAAAAAAAAATACCTGCTTCGAACTATAGATTTAAGCCTTTGTCGATGGCGATTTCCTCTCGCAAAGTTTTCTGCACCGAAATTTGCTGAAAGATAACAAAACAAGAAGGAGATTATATAGATCGGATAGAAAAGAAGCGAAACCCTAAAGTTAGACTAGAAATTTAAAATTAGATCGTAAGGAAACCCTAACCCTAGCTGAAAGGAAATCGCCTCAGCGTTCAAAATCGATGGTTGTTTCTCTCTCTCCTCTCTCTCTTTCTTTCCTCGTCTCTCGATGGAGCAGAGATAAAAGGGCACCAGAGGAGAGAGAAAGAGACAGAGGATGTAAGAATTTACTTAATTAACCTGTTAGCAGCTCCTGGGATCCACCTGTAAGTTAAACGAGGCGGGGGTAAAGATGTTAACAGATCTATTTTGACTTCATGCAGCGCACAGACTACAGAATCAAAGCAGCGCTGAATTTGGTTCGTGCGCTGTATGAAGCTAAAATTACTCTGTTAAAATAGTTACCCCGAAGCGGGGGCGGTCCGACGTTATAATTCGTGCGGATCAGATCTGCACGAATCTTAATTTAAATCGGACGGCTGTACCAGTGTATCGGACAGAATTTGGTCTCATATCCATTGGACCGTCCCTACTTACGTAAGGCAATTAAAAATGTATGGAACAGAACTTTCTATAAATGGAGATGCGAAATTCGACTTTAAACCTTTTCAACTTCGGCATTGTTTGTTTACGCCAGGAGCACCGGTAAAACTTTTAACAGAGTAGTATTCACTTCATACAGCGCACATACTGTAGAACAAAAATAGCACTGCATATGTTCGTGCCCTGTATATAGCTAAAACTGATCTGTTTAAACCTTTTCCCCAAGAGCCCCTTATAAATTTTAAAATATAAATAAATTATGTGATTATATCGGTCAGGGTCATATATGTCAATATCATCGGATGCTCCAGGGGTAAATATTTTAACAGAGCGGTTTTGGCTTCATGAAGCGCACGGACGGTAGAATTAAAACAGTGCTGCATATGATTTGTGCGCTGCATGAAGCCAAAACTCGTCTGTTAAAATCTTTACCCTGCTCCAGGCTCACCGCCTAAACGACATACAGAAAAATCCGTGATTATTATTAATATCCAAAGTTAAATACAAATTAATAAATATACCCACGTTAGCTGGTATTTTTTAAAATGCTCAAACCGGCCATTTAATAGCCGATCCACTTTTTTTCTCAACTGGCCACCGGTTGAGACCTTTTTTTTTTTTTTAGACTCGATAAATACTCATCTTTCTCTTTCCTACCTCTCACAACTCACTGAAACTCACAGAACAGAAAGAGAGGAAGAGAAAGAGAGAAAGATAAGGCAATTTCAGAGGCGAAAAAGGCGATATTTGAGGCGATTTTCCTGTAAATTTATTATTTCTTTTCCTTTGTTTATTTTTTATTATTTTTTTTTAGAAATTGTTTACAATTAATATAAATTGTGTAATCCATAACTTTCATTTCAAAACCTAGATCTTACCATGGCACTTAAATTCGAACTTCGAAAAAGAGGAAGTGAAACCCCACCCCAGTTGTAGGGACTTACCTTACAACCATGGCACAGGTTGTAGTACATATGGGTTAGGACAACCCCACCCCAGTTGTAGCTCGACGGGCTTGTCAGCAGCGAGAGATACATCATTGCGACGTCATCACCGCTGAAATTAGCAAACATGACAGAATCAAAGAGGTCCATCACGAAGCCCCGTGCATATCTACAATACAAAGTAGATAATAAAATGTTTCTCAAAATAATATAAAGTAAATAATAAATGTAATAGAAAGAGTTTATGAGTATTACCTCTGAATATCCTCAACAGTGGACTCTGCTGTCAGACCAGCGCTGAAGTGCTGTCGCAACTTGGTCATCTTCATATAGAACTTAGACGTCCCATGACTAGCCCGTAACTCGTTCGGATCAGCTCCCAACAATTGATCGATGTGCTCAGCAAACCGACTGCTGTCAGATACTCCACCAACTGGTGTGCCATTGATAGGCAAACCCCATAAGGCACTCACATCCTGAAGTGTCACCGTCATCTCTCCAAATGGTAAATGGAACGTGTGTGTCTCGGGACGCCATCGCTCCACTAGTCCTGTAATGAGAGATGCATTGATGATGACACTCCCACTCTGCATTATGGAGACAATACTGTACAGCCCCAGATTGATGAGATATAGGTCCATCGCCTCGTAAAACTGCATCCGAACGCACCGCAGCTTGACATCTAAAAGAAACTTGTCATGCGTTGAAAAAAGTAATCCACGTAGTGTTAACACAACAAAATTTAAAAAAGAGCTAAAAAAAGTAACTACCTCACGAGAAGCCTGTGAGACTCGATGATCATTGTGGGGCATCTATAGGAGAGGACTGAAATGCTCCGTACTATCAGGGGCAATTCGCTCATCAGCAGTAGTTGGTACTGGCCGAGTCCTAGGCTGTCCTCTAGCCATCCTAATTTCAAAATTAAAATTATGTTAACTTACGCTAAGTAACCCCTAAAATATGCTAAATTATGCTAATTAAACTAAAATACACTAAAATAGGCTAAAATTCGCTAATTGCTCTAAAATATGCTAACATATGGTAAAATATGGTAAAATATGATGAAATAGACTGAAATAGGCTAAATTATGCTAAAATACGCTAAAATATGCTAATTGCGCTAAAACATGGTAAAATAGCCTAAAATATGGTAAAATATGCTAATTGTGCTAAAATATGCTAATTGCGCTAAAATATGCTAAAATAACTAAAATATGCTAATTGTGCTAAAATATGTTAAAATATGCTACATTATACTAATTTAACTAATTAAAACTAAAATATACTAAATATGCTAAAATATACTTAATTAAACTAATTAAAACTAACTAAACTAAAATATACTAATTTTGGTACATTTTTAACAAATTCTATCAATTTACAACATTAAACTAAAATTTACTTAATTAAAACTAATTAAACTAATTAAAACTAATTAAACTTAATTAATACAAATTAAAACTAATTGAGAACTAAATTATACTAAATTTGATACATTTCTAACAAATTCTACCAATTTACAACCGTTTTAGACTTCAAATAAATTTAAAAAAATAAAGAGACTTACTTGCAAATGTGAGAAGAGGAGGAAATTTTTTTGAGAAAGAGAGAAAGTGAGGAGAGTGAGTGTGAATTTTGTGAGAATGAGGTTTGAAAAAAAATGGAACACTTTTGTTATTTTTATAAATACCCGGACCTCAATAGCCGGTTGAAAAAAAAAAGGAGACCGGCCATTTAATGGCCGGTTTGGACATTTTAAAAAATATCCAACTAAGTGGGTATATTTATTAATTTGTAATTATTTTTTGATATTAATAAAAATGTCGGCAGAAAACTCAGATATTTCTAAGAACAAAATATCTAGATCTTTTTATCTTATTTAAACAAACCTTCAATTGAAACGGTACACCTGACACGTATGGAATTGGAATCCCACCAAAGATGCTTCCAGATAAGTCTTTTTTGTACATGCGACGGTTACACACAACTGCTACCACACAACAACTTATCATGCTTTGTCAAATTATTATACGGTTAAGATT
The DNA here is from genome assembly GCA_025461045.1 of Carex parvula. Taxonomy (NCBI): domain Eukaryota; kingdom Viridiplantae; phylum Streptophyta; class Magnoliopsida; order Poales; family Cyperaceae; genus Carex; species Carex parvula. Next base: position 346,206 of record JAJGRW010000687.1, on the reverse strand, counting down.
CTCTTTTTCAACCGTTGTTTTCAGGAAAAAAAATATAAAGTCAAACTAGTTTTAAACTAATTTTTATTTTGCACAATTTTATCAAATAGGATTAAAATGAAGTAAGAGTCTACTGATTTTCACAAATTTTATTATCTAAATGTAACATAAACTACGAAAGCAATGATTAAATATAAACTAATATAAACTAAGGAAAATCCTAAGTTGTCTAAATAGGATTCAATTAAATGTTTTAAAATCCTATTTAGCTTTAGGTTTACTATAATATCAATTAGTATTTTTGGAGACTCATCCTATTTAGCATGGGGGGGATTTCAAAAAATAAATAAATAACAGTATGAAGAAAAATAAGGAAGATTGTGAAAAAATAACAAATAAAATTGAGTGAGTCTATGGTACTATGCATAGCACGGATTAGTCCGTACTATGGAGCCATATTTTCATTTTAAAAATTCTAATGGTCGATCCGAACCGTTCAACGTGATCTCCACATGAATATGTACTTGCAGACTAAATTTTATATTTTTTTGAATTTTTTTTACTATATTTTAAGATAGGTAGAAAATCACTTGATCTGAAAATTGTGGACCATCCAAAAATAGTGATTTTCTATCTATCTAAAAAATTAGTAAAAAAATTCTAAAAAATAAAAAATTTAGCTCACAAGTATATTCTTATATGAATATCATGTTGAACGGTTCGGATCGACCGTTAGAATTTTGAAAAAGAAAATATTAATCCGTAGTACGGACCAATCCGTGCTATGCATAGTACCATAGACTCACTCAATAAAATTTATCATACAATAATTGAAATTGCCAAAAAAAAAAATTAAAAGTTGGATTAAAATTACGGGTGCAAACGATCAGATATATCCGTCCATTTCTGAATTTATATTTGAAAATTATATATGAATATCTGATATCCGAATATCCGTACGAATACGGATACGGATACAAATACAGATATAGGGGTGTCAATGGGTATGGTACGAAACAGATGGACGAACTTTCACACCAATGCCTATGTAAAATTAGGTTTGCATATACCCTTGCCTTACTTATTATAAAATATCGTATAATTCAATTTTGTCGTAAATTAATATTATAAAAAGATATTGAATAAATTAATTTTATCGTAAACTACTTAAAAACAATATAAAATGTTGCATGATCAAATTAATTTTTCTCACCCATAACCATATCCATTAAGTTAATAAAACAAAATTATTACCCATACTCATCTTACTAAATACGATAATGGTAAAAAAAATCCGCTACATTATCTAATTCAAATTTTTTTTTTCAAGCAACATAAAAATGGTTAAGCGAACAAACATGATCTATTTTTTCTCGCAAATATAAACATTGAAGAAGAATTATTTCCTAATTATACTAATTAGTGTAAACAAATTATTATTTCTTGAATTATGTGTATATTATTTTCTTTAACATTATTCTGAACATATAGATGAATTGAATGGAATTTATATCTCTATTCTATTTCAGCAAGACTCTTGAAATACTGTTAGGTAAGATTTTAAGATGATATTTAAAAATATTTTTTTATATTATATATGTACATGCTTATTGTGATATTTTCATATAATTTAGTAAATCCAACAAATTAATTCATGTGTTGGACGAATGAATCAGGAAGTGAAGCTTTGACCATACAATGAAGTTCCGGTATAGATGTTGTGGCATTTTGAGTTTTTATGTGTGGCGTTAATTTTGGGCCTTATGATGGGTTTAACGTTTTTGGAAAAAATTTACTATTTTTTTACATTTTGAATTTTACATTCTTTTGGAAAAAATTTACTATTTTTTTAAAATATTTCAAAATCACTGTTTTTAATATCCAGAACCATTCAAAAACAACGGTTTTCTACCTATCTAAAAAAATATTAAATTTTTCCAAAAAATATAAAATTTGGTCTCCAAGCACATTTCAATATGGATATCTTGTTGAGCGGTTCGGATTGACTATTTGATCTTTGAAAACGGAGATATGAGCGTGAAGTAAAACAAGATCCTTACTTCGCAACTCACCATAGCACATCTCTCTCTCTCTCTCTCTCTCTATATATATAATATAAGGGTTAAAATACCCCGTTGGTTTGTGTAAAAGTCTCATCTGTTGTTTCAAGCAATTCTCTTATAGTCTATTTGACTAATTTGCAAAACATATAACTATTGAATTTTACGATTTTCTCTATGATTAGAAAGAATGCAGGTTCAAGACAATTGGAATTGCAATTTAGAGCACTTGGACTGAAGAAATCATCAAGTTATTTATCAAGCATTTAAACTGTAAATTTATAATTGGTAAAGTAGCTTTGATGTTGAAACACAGGGATAAAACGTTGGAACGATTGACAAAACGTTCAGACGTTTTTCTATGTGAAAAATCTGGAGATTAAATCGATTAAAAGCTGGAAAAACATTCTAAAACGTTCCAGACGATTTAAATTATTTCTCAGACTTCAAATTTGCATTTTGATCGATAAATCTCCAGAGGAAAACGTTCTGAGACGTTTGTTAATCGTCTGAGACGTTTTTAGGAATTCTCACAGAAATTTGAATTTTTGACCTAATTTAAGTTAAAACGTTGGGACGTTTTATGGCAGAATACTCATTTGAAAGCTGCCGCTATAAATAGAACCTTAGGGTTCTCCTCAACATAACGAAGCCGACCCTAATTAGTTCAAAAGCAATTTTCTGTGAGAACAAGTTCCTCCATTGTTGTGAGATCACAAATTTCAATATCCCTCAAAACAACCTCAAATCCACTTCACTAATCTTGAGTTAGATTAGATTAGAGTGAGCACTTGAGCGTTCATCTTGAGATTTCGAACTTAGAGACTTCGTTCTCGATTCTAGTTGGCCGTGTGACTTCCCGTTGGTTGTAAGGGCTCACCGGTTCACAAGTTGTAACCTTTCTCTTTTGGGTAATAGAAAGGCGCACCGAGAAGCGGTTGCGACGCCCCGGAGACGTAGGCATTTTAAGCCGAACTCCGTTATCACTCCTTGTGTCAATTTTCTCTAAACTCTTTTACTTTATTTTATTTGCAATAATTTATATTTCGAATTTAGTGGTGCCTAAGGGACAACAAAGTGGTATCAGAGCGCGTTACTCAAATTAAGACTCACTTAATTTGAGTTTTATCGATCTATAAAAATGGCACCAAATAGAATTGTGAAGGAACCCCCAATTTTTGGCCTTACAACCGAAAATTTTAGATATTGGAAAAGAAATATGGTCAACTACCTAAAGTTTCATGAGGTTTGGGATATTGTAGAAAAAGGGTTTGTACCAAAATTTGATGACAAAAATGAATTGACCATTGAATCCAAACTTGAAAAGAAAGATAACATTTATGCAATAAATTATATAATTGCTAGTGTTAGTGAATCTGTTGGAGTGTTAATTGATGATATGAGTAGTGCCCACGAAATGTGGGAGGATCTAATAAATCGTTATGAAGAAAATACTCAGATTAAACGGATTGAGACAAAGATGGATGATCAAGATCTCTACCTTGCGTTGATGGCAAATGATAATGAGAGTCCGATGATGGTGGATGTTAAGAACAATAACATAGAGTTGGATGATACAAGTAAAGCCTCAACAATTCTGTCTAAAGAGGTAACACTAGAACTTGAGAATAATAATTATGAGTCCGAAATTGAAATGACAGATGAAGAAGAAGGAGGTGAAGAATGTGATTGTATAATTGATACAAGCACTTTATTGGATAAGGGTCAAACACATAATGAGAAAATTAAATTAACAACCATTCTTGATGAATCCAATAAGATATCACTTAGAAAAGATGGTATCATTCAAGAGTTAAGATCCAAAATTATTGAGCTTGAGTCCAAAGTTGTGGAGTTACAAAAATCAAATGGGACCAACATATGTCAATCACATGTAGGTGAAATAGAAATTTTAAAGGTGAAAGTACAAAATTTGAAAACCGAAAATTTGGCTCTAAGGTCTCAAATTGAATCCACTAATCCTATTAGTTTAAATCTTGATGAAGTGGATAGAATGTTTGAGAAACGACGATATCCAAATGATAAGTCGGGTTTTGGATATAAGAAGGATCATTCACTTGATGCCAAAAGCTCAAAATCTCAAGAGAAAAGGGAATACAATAAAAATTTAAAAGATAAAAATAACCAAAATAGAGTTAGGTATGGTTTCAATTGCAAAAACTTCATGGATAAATATGATATATACAATGGTAGACGCACATTAATTCCAAAAGGGAAACAATTTCAAAACTCAAATGCCAAGAATTACGGTTCTAGAAAACAAAATCACGCGTTTATGTATAGGAACAATAATATTAAATACAAGGATAAAATTGCACATAGTAATTTGAAAAATACATTCACACTACAAGGGTCAAACAAAATCTACTTTAAGGGACCCGATGGATGGTTTTATGAATTAAAGGATAAAAATGATTCACAAAATGGAAGTCAAAGAAATAGTACATTAAGAATTGCCTCCCGATATAACAATAAATTTGATTCACACAAAAATAAAAATTCTTCATCCAACTTTTCAAATAGATTTCCAAATACTTCTTGGAATCGAACTCAAAAGTTAAATAGTCATTTCCAAACTCGTTTTGAAATGGGTCCGGCATTAGGTGCTAAGCCGAATTTTACATTTTGCAATTATTGTTGTAAGCTTGGTCACTCCTCATTAGAATGTAGGTTTAGGAAAGGAAACAACAATGCAAATGTTGTTTGGATTCCTAAAGCTAAACTAATGTAATATTGTGCTTCAAATCTCCCTAAATCACCCAAATTGCTAAAGTCAATAATGGGGGAGATTAAACAAAGGGTATGGTATGGTGGATTTATTTTTATTTTCTTTCTAACTAAAAACAAATTCACAAGGGGTAAAATGATATTATTTTTAGTTCAACTAATGCGGCACTTGCCGAGGAGTTTTTCGTCTCTTATGAGTAGTGAATTTAAAATGAGCATGATGAGTAAGTTGAACTTCTTCTTGGGGCTACAAATCAAGCAACTCTCGGATGGCATCTTTGTGAGCCAAACCAAGTATGCCAAGGAGTTGGTGAAGAAGTTTGGAATGACCCAGAGCAAGACGAGCCCAACACCAATGGCTGCAAATGCAAATCTTGACTCGGATCCAAGCAGCACACCCGTGGACATCACCCAATACCGAGCTATAATAGGTAGCCTACTTTATTTAACTGCTAGTAGACCCGATATTATGTTTGCGGTATGTCTATGTGCTAGGTTTCAATCCAATCCCAAAGAGGTGCATTTGAAAGCCGTTAAACGAATTGTTAAATATATCAAAGGCACTTTAAATTTGGGATTGTGGTATGGCAAACAATCGGAATTAGATTTGATAGGATATACCGATGCCGATTTTGCCAGAGATCGAATGGATAGAAAGAGTACAAGTGGTACGTGTCAATTTCTTGGAGGATCACTTGTCTCATGGTCGAGTCGCAAACAAACCTTGGTTGCGCTTTCCACCGCGGAAGCCGAGTATGTTGCGGCCGGTAGTTGTTGCACACAAATTTTATGGATGATCCAAACTTTACATGATTATGAAATTCGCTTCCGCAACGTACCAATTATTTGTGACAATACCAGTGCCATTATGATATCCAAAAATCCTGTTCTCCATTCCATAACTAAGCACATAGAAATAAGGCATCATTTTATTAGGGATCATGTTGAGAAAGGTGAAGTCCAACTCATCCATATTGATACCAAAAATCAAATTGCTGATATTTTTACCAAGCCTTTAAATACTCAACAACACCATGAATTGCGATTTAAATTAGGCATGCTTGAATTTAAGGAGTGAGAAGCTTCAATTGGAAGCATAGCAATCAATTAGCTCATTTTAAGACAAAAATGCCAGAGAAAAACATTTCAAAACGTTTCTGAAACGTCAGAACGTTTATGAACATTTGTCCAAATACTATCTAAATGACCTAAAACGTCCCAAACGTTTTACAAAACGTCTGGACGATTTGATCAATCCAAAACTCCGAAAATTCCATCTGAGAAATTGACCTAAACGTCCCGAACGTTTTACAAAACGTCAGGACTATTTCGTGTTCTTCCAATTCCAAAAATTCTCCAAATTTCTCGCATGAAAAATAACTTGAAACGTCTGAACGTTTACTCAAACGTCTGAACGTTTGTCTGCGAAATCTTTATTTCTCAGAAATCGACCAAAACGTCCCGAACGTTTGACCAAACGTCGTGACAAAAATATATCTGACAAAAATCTTTATTTCTTCGATATTAATTCTCCAAATTTAAAAATATATCTGACAAAAATACAAAACGTCTGAACGATTTAATATAAAATTAAAATTCAAAAACGAACTTTTCGTCTCCAAATGTCCAGAACAAAACGTTGTGAGACGTTTTATAATCGTCCAAGACGTTTTCGGCGCAGCCTCAAAAAGACCCCTGCGAACCGACGCAATTTTTTTTTCCCTATCTCCTTCTTGAGCCGCCTCTCTCTCTTATTCTTCTCTTCTTCCTCTCTTCTTCTCTCCGCCACCCTTGCCCTTCAACCTCCATTACACCCACCACAAACAACCAAATCACTTATTTTAAAGTGATTTCTCCTCTCCTCTCAACCCTCCTTCCATTTCTTCTCTTAAAATCAAGGTTTTTTCTCCCTCCTTCTCTCTCTCCACCAAAACCCTAACTCTCGCCACCTTTTCAAATCCGGCAATCCGACCGTTCAATCGACGATCCATCTTCATCATTGCACTTCTAGAGTCGTTCTCTTCACGGATTTGTGCTTCAATCTTCAATCGGTAATTTTCAATTTCTCTCTCATATCAATGGCTCCAAAACTCTCGAAACTGAATATTCTTAGAAAGAAAAGGTCCCGAACCGACTCGGGTCAGTCTAGTGCCACTGAGATTGAACAGGATACCAATATTTCTCGATCCAAGACCTATTTGTTTAAAAAACCAATTGCTCACACCAATTTCATGGGTCAATTTTCGGATCGAAAATTATCGAATTGTTACTATTTCAACAAGGCCTCGGTTACCTTCTCATATCCCAAGGAGATGATGAAGATGACCCCGAATTTTAAATATATTTGATCTTTTCCAATTAGAATTTGCTAAGTGATTGCTATGCTATGTTATTTGTTTTGCATGAACTTTTATTATTTCTATGTTGTATGCTTGACCTTTTATTATTCCTATGGTGTTTGACTTGAACTTTGCTAGGTATATGCTTGCATGTTTAATTCTAAATTGCTTATCTTTCCTAATTTTATATTTGTGATGACATGCATACTTTTCTCAAATTATGTCACATATTACCAAATTGAGGGGGAGTGCATATGTTGAGGGGGAGCACTCTTAATTGTGCTACTTGATTATGTTTTTGTCTCCCTTTCGTCGATTTCCAAAAAAGGGGAGAAAATGCAAGACATGCAAACACCGATTATTAGGAACATTGAAATTTGGGAAAAATCAATATATGCACTTACTTGCGTTGTATGTTTTGCAAATCGTCAAAAGGGAGAGATTGTTGTTTCAAGCAATTCTCTTATAGTCTATTTGACTAATTTGCAAAACATATAACTATTGAATTTTACGATTTTCTCTATGATTAGAAAGAATGCAGGTTCAAGACAATTGGAATTGCAATTTAGAGCACTTGGACTGAAGAAATCATCAAGTTATTTATCAAGCATTTAAACTGTAAATTTATAATTGGTAAAGTAGCTTTGATGTTGAAACACAGGGATAAAACGTTGGAACGATTGACAAAACGTTCAGACGTTTTTCTATGTGAAAAATCTGGAGATTAAATCGATTAAAAGCTGGAAAAACATTCTAAAACGTCCCAGACGATTTGTAAAACGTCTGGACGATTTAAATTATTTCTCAGACTTCAAATTTGCATTTTGATCGATAAATCTCCAGAGGAAAACGTTCTGAGACGTTTGTTAATCGTCTGAGACGTTTTTAGGAATTCTCACAGAAATTTGAATTTTTGACCTAATTTAAGTTAAAACGTTTTCAACGTTTTACAAAATGTTGGGACGTTTTATGGCAGAATACTCATTTGAAAGCTGCCGCTATAAATAGAACTTTAGGGTTCTCCTCAACATAACGAAGCCGACCCTAATAGTTCAAAAGCAATTTTCTGTGAGAACAAGTTCCTCCATTGTTGTGAGATCACAAATTTCAATATCCCTCAAAACAACCTCAAATCCACTTCACTAATCTTGAGTTAGATTAGAATAGAGTGAGCACTTGAGCGTTCATCTTGAGATTTCGAACTTAGAGACTTCGTTCTCGATTCTAGTTGGCCGTGTGACTTCCCGTTGGTTGTAAGGGCTCATCGGTTCACAAGTTGTAACCTTTCTCTTTTGGGTAATAGAAAGGCGCACCGAGAAGCGGTTGCGACGCCCCGGAGACGTAGGCATTTTAAGCCGAACTCCGTTATCACTCCTTGTGTCAATTTTCTCTAAACTCTTTTACTTTATTTTATTTGCAATAATTTATATTTCGAATTTAGTGGTGCCTAAGGGACAACACCATCATGCTCCAACATCATTATCTCTATTTTTAAAGTCTAAATAATCGATTTGAACCGTTCAACATGATCTTTTTTAATTTAGAGCAATAAGTATAATATTTACTCTCTTAATACGAGTAGAACTACAGTATTCTTAAGCTCATCAAGTCTCTTTGTGAACTTAACTCAAAAATCTATCGGATTGACTTCAAACGACGCATCCAAACTGATGAAATCGATCTACTTCATGAGTGATGCGTTTACATGTCAAAATTTTAAATTTTTGAACTAATTTAGTATGAAGTCAAGCGGTAAAAAAAAATGATTTATAAGTTAATTTTAATGAGTTCATTTTTTGTCATTTTTTAACCGCTTGACTTTATACTAAACTAGTTCGAAAAATTATAAATTTGACATGTAAATGCATCACTCGTGAAGTAGAACGGATTTAACGGTTTTGATGTGTCGTTTGAAATCAATCCAATAGGTTTTGAATTAAGCTCACAAAGAGGCTTGGTGAGCTTAAGAACACCTTAGTTCTACTCCTCTTAATACTTAATTTATTATAATTTAAAGCCCTTTTATATATTATGGTCTTAATTAACTTAGATTACGGTCCAGCTCATTAAAAAAAGGTTAAAAGTCCAACTCGGCTGTTGTAATTAGTTCTATAATTAAAAACTTAAAATAAAAAAAATTCAAAATTGTTTTGCTGATACAATTAAACAGAAATTTTTGTATATTCACACAATCATTCCTTACACTTCTAGACAAAAATTTATAAATAAATTTGTAAAATCCATTTTAGATAAAACCAATATTAAACTTCTGTACTATTTTTATGATCCAAAAATCACCTCAATATTATGTTCTAAAATTCTTGGTATGATCCAAAAACCAGCTCAATATAATGTACTGTAACTCCCCCTTTAAAACCCCATGCTACGTACCTTTTTTCCCGGATAGTAGTAAAACCATATTAGTATCCGTTTTTAATTTTCAGATACAGATACGGATCGATACTAGACAGATACATATGGATACGGATCGGATATCGGATATCCGTATATCTATACATAAATATTTTCATAATATATAATAAACTATATGATATTTATCTACTATTCGGATACGGATAATTAAAATTCAAAACCATATCCGTATCCGTATCCGCACGGATATTCAGATATCGGATATCCGTATCTAATTTTCGGATACGGATGCGGACACGGTCGGATAATATCCGACCCGTTTGCACACCTATCTTCCCGGTACATAATTGAGATGCAATTTGAGACCTCCTAATTAAATATAAAATTTCAACACTAATTAGAATTCAGAATTGGATAATGTAATAATATAAGTATAATTTTGTTCATTTATATTATAAAATTATACCCATTATTAGCTTTTTCCTATTGGCCAATTAGACTGCATAGGTCTAACGAAACAGAGAGCTTAATTAATCATAAAAAGTAGAAAAATAAGATAGCTTGATTGATGGTAGAATATATATGAAGAAGAAAGCAGGGAATGTGAGGGATTTTTGTGGTACCTATTTCCTAATTAAGATAAGATTTAATGTAGACTAATAATCAAGTCTTCCTCTTGTTAAGAAGCTCCCTCCTCCGGATCCGACTCTGCTGTCTTTCTCTAAGAAAAGTAGAGTCATGTTTTTCAGATCCCAATAATTCAAATATTTTCATTCACGTATCTCGATAAAGAAATTTTTTCATGCACAAATCTCAACGAATTTGAATAGTTGGGATCGGAAAAGCATAACCATATTTTTCTTAGAGAAAAGCAGCAGAGTCGGATCTCCCTCTCCCTGATCTCTTGAAACCAAATAGTACAACATTTTTATTTATGTGCATGAAAGCATGATTTCACATAATTAAGTTAAATCTGATTTGAAAGTTCACATATTAAACATAAATTCGCTTAAACATAGTCGGTCGACACAATTGGTGATATAAAAATATTTCAAAATTAATGTAAAAACTTTACTAAATTACTTATACGATAAATAAATTAAATATTTATAATAATAGAAATAGAGATAATCAAGGAAGAGGTCATATCATATCATATCAGACCTTGGACGCACGCACAGCCGCACAAAAACGAAAAGCAAAATGTCCAATTTCCACTTCCCTGTCCGACGTGTCCGTTGCCTATTCGGGAAGCGCGGGGGCAGTATTATTTGAACTTTAACATCCGTGCAGAACTTGTTTAACGGTTGAGATTTTCCGAAAAGTCACGCAAAATATGAGGTATCTCAGAGGATGCCAATTCAGATAGTGAAGTTCTGAACTCTTTCTTCCGAAATTTTCAGTGGACCCGGTCTGACAAACGCCAACATAATAACTCCGAGTAAGCCTCTGACTTACTAGTGGGTCCCAAAATATCTTTTTATCAAACCTGGATCACCATAGACAGCTCACTAATCTAGTCCGAATTCTCTGAAGTAACATAATATTTGTGTTTAGATTCTGACCGTCCGATTAGAATCCGAGCCATCGGGACCGACATGGAATTCGTGGAGCCACCCGGGTACCCTTTAATATTCGTAACCAGATCGCACGGTCCGGATCTAAACTTAAAATTTATGTTACCACAGATAGTATGAATTCCACAAAAGCGGCGGCACTTGGCCACTGCTCAGCGCCTCAGCCTAGCCTCTCTTGCTCTTGCTCACATCTCTCTCTAGTTCTCTACTAAGTACTAACTAACGATACTCAAAACGCGGCGAATCGAAATAACATCACAGCAATAATTGTATACTTTTTTGAGTAAAATATGGCTGCTGCATTTGATCTGACAGGGGTGATTCTGTCCTTCTCTTCTCCGTTTACTGCAAGGAGGAGGCAATTCAAGAGGCCTAGTAGATATGCAATAAGGTGTCGCGCCGCCGTCTCCGTCGTCGCCGGAGATATGGCTCCGATGACGACGGCGCAGGTGGAACGCAGTGTCGTCCGCCTTGGGCTCCCTAGCAAGGGTCGTATGGCAGAGGAAACCCTAAATCTCTTAAAGGTGTGTTTAATCTTCGCTTGTGTGTTATTTGAACTTATCTTGTTGCTTTTCTCACTTTGTTTTTTGTTGTTGTTGTTGTTGTTGTTCTTTTAGAGTTGTCAATTGACTGTCAGGCAGCTGAATCCAAGACAGTATACGGCTGATATTCCACTGGTAAAATTTATGTTCTTTCTTTTCTTTTGAAATTATTCTGGTAATCTTTAGTCAGAAGCAGGTATATTTTCTACTGTGTTAGGGAATGTATGATCTCTCATTTTGTTTTAGCACTGAAATTTTATCCCTCTGGAATTTCCTAAACCAATTGCACTTTCAGTTCTTCTAGGAAACATTTAGGATTCTTTGTGCTTCAGTTTTTAAAAATTTAATTGAGGCTATGGTACTACGTGTAGCGTGGATTGGTCTGTACTATGAATCAATATCTCTGTTTTCAAAGTCCAATCAGTCAATTTGAATCGTTCAACATGAACTCCATATGAAAATGTACTCGTAGATCAAAAACATTTTTTACATTTTTTAGATAGGTAGAAAATCACTTAATCTAAAAATTCTAAAATAATAGTTAAAAAGTTTGTTAAAATATAAAATTTAATCTACAAGTACATTTTCATATGGAGAAAATGTTGAACAGTTTCAGATGGACTATTTGTACTTTATAAACAAAGATATTGACCCATAGCACGGACTAATCCGCGCTATGCATAGTACCATAGCCGCGCTCTATTTAATTTGTTAGAGGTGAGCTAATAAATGCTGATTGTTTCTACTATGCAGCTTCCTAACCTAGAGGTTTGGTTTCAAAGGCCAAAAGATATTGTTCGCAAGATGCAATCAGGCGATTTAGACCTTGGTTTCGTAGGTTATGATACACTCTGTGAGTATGGACAGGTAAACCATACAAATGCTGGTTCTAGTGCCAGTACAGGTTCTGTATTTGTGTGCTTTTTTTGTTTACATTTTATTCTCTTTGATTGTGTTTATTTTTCTTGGGGGAATTTCATGTATATCCCTCAAAAACCTTGAAATTACGTTTTCCCCCCTCTAAAGTTACCCTTCTAAATTTCAAAAACTCACAAATTTACCCAATTTATTGCATTTTCTCTTAAAACTCATTCTAAATTTATAAAATCCCATTTTATGCTTTATTAAAAAAATAAAAAATATATAGCTTGTTTAAGAGAAAATTGTCCTGTTAAGTGCTTATACAATGTATTCAGATAACAAAATTGTTCTGATTTCCATTTAACAGGGAAATGAGGATTTAGTTATTGTACATGATGCACTTGCATATGGAGCATGTCACTTGGCTCTTGCGGTACATAAACACCTCTTAAATTTGCAATATTTTACAAGATTCTCCTATTTTATTTTATTTTTTCCTGACAGAGTTTAGTACTAACTATAATAAATCTGTTAATTTGACCAGATTCCAAAGGAGGGCATTTTTGAAAATATAAATTCCATTGATGAATTATCAAGGATGACTAAATGGACAGCAGAGAGACCACTACGGGTTGTCACTGGGTTTACATACGTATGCTTTTTTTTATGATATTTGAATGTTATTCTTTTTTTCCTTGGTTTCACTACTATAATAGTGATTTATATGCATTTTTTTTTTTCTTATTTAACAGTTGGGGCCAAAATTTTTGAAAGAGAAGGGTCTAAAGCATGTGACTATCACCACAGCTGATGGAGCTTTGGAGTCATATCCTGCTGTGAGTTCTTTCACAATTATTGATAGATTAATTTTTTTTTTAATTCCCGAACCAAACTCTTTTTTATTATATTCTTATGGTAAAAAGCATAGTGTTATATCTCAAAGACAAGTATTTGATACAACTGTGTCTTTAATGTTTTATTCGGACATATTCATGATCTGTTATTAACTCTTTGTGATTTCTGATTCTTTAGATGGGCACAGCTGATGCTATTGTAGATCTTGTCAGTAGTGGTACAACCTTGCGTGAAAATAATTTGAAAGAAGTTGAAGGTGGCACTGTTTTACAAAGCCAAGTAATTTTTTCCAACTATGATGATCTTTTAGAATCTATTTAACAAGTTATATGAACATCTAATGCAATGTTGATATTTAGGGTTCAGAATTTCTTGAAGTAAATAAGCAATTATAATGAAAAAGCTAAAATGAAAAGAACCTGAAGTAAAGATATTTTCCTGGGTATACAAATAAGCAAACTTAGATATTGACATAAGAAAAACATTTTAGGCAGTGCTTGTAGCTAGCAAGCGGTCATTAAGCAGCCGTGAGGGCGTTTTAGAGATTACACATGAGATGCTTGAGAGACTGGAGGCCCACCTCAGAGCAACTGGAGAGATTATGGTTCATAAATTATTTCATATCCTCTTCATATTGTAAGGCAAAATTGGATGTATACCATCACTTCTATCTACTTTGTATATTTTCCCATCAAAATTTTCATATTGGCTATTTACCCATAAAAAATGTGTGCCATTTGATATCTCCCCAAAACATTAGTCAAATTACTGAACATGCGATTAGTCTTTGAATTAAAATGACAAATTTATCCTTCCTTGTTAATGGTGGTAACACAAACAACTCCGTCAAGAGTCATTTTCTCTTTTCTTTTGTACCTTCAAGGTTTGATGCTCCTCTTTAAGTCTTATTGTGTGAATAGAGGAAGCAGTGAAGGAGTTCAAAAGTAAATCACATATTCATGCAATTAACTAAGTTTATGGGGAAATATTAAAAGGATTGAAGTTTTGATGCATAATAATGAATACGGTTGCTATTGGATAAATATCTAATTTTCCAGTTTGGGTGGGGAAATATCTAATAAGAGATGAATTAAGTGGTATACGTCCAATTTTCCCTTGATATTCTTGCTTTTTTAGTATTTTTAAAATGGATCTTGTACTTGGTACAGGTAACAGCAAACATGAGGGGCAATACTGCTGAAGAAGTGGCACAGAGAGTCATTAGTCAAACATCCTTGTCTGGCTTACAGGTAAGATTTTTCTCAAAAGACACTTTTACCCCCCATAATTTTTTCTCATGAATATCCATTTACTTTTGTGGTTACTGCGAAATAAATGCCATGTTTTTACATGTAATTCTGTAATGTCCCAAGATTGAAGCATGATGCGCTATTTTGATACTCAATAGATTGAAATGGTACCAAATTCATAGACTAAATTATCTGTTTTGTATGTAGATAGATGTTCCAGACTAAACAGTATATGTCAGTAAAAATTTAAAAGCATTACTTAATATGGCATGGTGTGGCAATAACAACAGGGGCCCACTGTCAGTCCAGTTTACTGCCTTCGTGATGGCAAGGTAGAAATCAACTATTATGCCATCAACATTGTCGTGCCCCAGAAGTCTCTTTACAAATCCATCCAACAACTTCGATCTGTAAGTGATATTCTTTCTAATTTTTATATATTACTTTCCTCAATCTATCTGATTTATATATAATTTAGCCTCTTAGTCCCGAGGCAAATTTGTCGTGCTACTAAGCCTTAATCAAATGATTTCTTGGATAATTAAATCTTCAAGTTCACATTAATGCTCAGTGTCATATCTGTTGAACCTAGTTTATCCTCAATTTTGAAATGAAAAGTTGCAGTAAATAGAGTGAAAATTCTGGTAATCAAACAGGTATTCAACTAGTAAGTACTGAGACAGCCAGCACATACTGGTTTTGAACATGACCAAAATAGCAGCTACTATTTTTCAGTGTAAAACACTGATTTCAAGTGGGGGCAAATAGACCTCACACAGAATGTTCTTTGGTAGGGGTGTCAACGGGTACAAAATGGGTCGGGGTGGAAGCATTTTCATACCTTTACCCGTTAAGTTAACGAAAAGTAACTTTTATCCTTGCCCGTACCCGATAAAAAACTTTACCGATACCCGTCTTATTGAATACGGTACGGGTCGGGTAAATGGATAAAAGGGTGTCATTGAACAGATATATATGGGTCATGAATAAAACTATATCATATCATGCATCATCCCCAAATAAATATATATCTATATATATAATTTTATAATTTTTATTAATTACTGTACATTGTAATGGGTACGGAATAGTCTTTACCCGTACCCTTACCCATATCCAATGAACTAATGAATCTTATTGAATATGATACGGGTCGGGTAAACTGATAAAAGGGTGCCATTTTATGTCACTATATCATATCAATGCTAAACATTGCTAAATAATGTATTTTTCTTACTGGGAATTAATTTGGCAATTGTAGATTGGTGGCAGTGGAGTGTTGGTGTCTAAACTCACTTACATCTTTGATGAAGAGACTCCAAGATGGCGCAAGCTGCTCTCCCAACTCGGGATGTGAAACAACTTTTTTAAACTTGTGTTCTTACGTTGTTATATTGTTTTTGTTTCTACATGTAATCGCCTCATTTTTTTTTTTTGTCCTGGTAACTACTAATAGTTTTTGTATTGCAGTTCAATTAGAGTTTTTTAGAACCTTTTCTAGATAGTAAATTTGAGGGTGAAAATCTTACAAAAAGAGCTCACCAGTACTGTCTTATTATCTTCTTCATACATGGCAAAATTGTGTTGCTTGAAATAAATGAATTGCAAAAGGAGAGCGCGCGCGTATATATATATGTAGAGTCGCTAATATCAAAATGTTTGCACTAAAGTCCTCGTGCAACCAAGTTGTTTTTGGATTTTCAAAATCCAAACAGTCAATTCAAACCGTTAGATGTTCATCTATATTAAAATCTGCTTGGAGATCAAATTTTACATTTTTTGAAATTTTTTTATTATTTATTAAGCCACTTTGAAAATTGCTGATCTGGGTGAACAGTAAAAACAGTGTAACTAAATTATGGACCATGTGATCAGTAATTTTTAAAGTGGCTTAATAAATAGTAAATAAATTTCAAAAAATGTAAAATTTGGTCTCCGAGCAGATTTTAATATAGAGATCACATCTAACGGTTTAGATTGACCGTTTGAACTTTGAAAATCAAAAAATGACTTGGTTGCACGAGGGTCTTGATGCAAACGTTTTGATATTAGCCTCTCTATATATATAGGAAATTGTTAACCCTTGGTCTAGGTACGCAATTTTCTTTGGGTTCTCCGCTTTAATTTTGTACTTTTCTTTGCATTATATGTCATAATGTGCGTTTTTATTAATGTTTTATTAATATTAATCAATCAAGTAGGGTTAGCCACAGTAAGCATCATATGTGTATCCAACTTTTGAAACTGTTCTTGCCTAATCTTGATTAGGCTATTCCTTTGATCTGTTATCATTTCCATAATTAACTCAGAATTTAGAAAAACATACAGTACATGAATTCCTTACTGGGTCTGTCTGACGGCAGATACACCACCTGGTTAACATCAAAAATTATTTAAGAGAGAGTTCTCCTTTCAAAATTTCATGAGCAATGTAGCATATCCCAAAGGTCTGATAGAATTACCAGTAAATTCAGTTAGTGGACTTTCCGGTAAGAGAGTCTGCTGTTTACTTTTGAAATTAGAGGTAGATAGGCGGATTTGGAGATTTTGGTATTTTTGTAGTGGAAGTCCCAGTAATTGAAAGGTGAAGTTATGGTCTTTTTGGAAGGAAAAAGGCTCAATGCCATAGGAAGTATCGATTAATAATTAGCTTTTCTTCGTAAGTTAATTCATCCCAAAACCAGTACATAAGAGGAACAGACCGGTCAGGGTTTTCCTTACATGGACGTTATCAATAATGTGATAATCCATGGCTAAAATTTAACTACAAACTGCAAATTAAACTCTTTTGTTTCCATAAACAGTGAAGGAGAGGAGAGAGGATGAGGGTATATTTGTCAATTTCATTTCTAAAACTATTAAATAAAAGGTTAAATAAAAAAAAGGGGATAAAAGAAAGAAATTTTAAGTATTTATGGGGACATTGGCTATTTTGAAAGTTTGTAGGGTACACTGGAAATTTTCCCTAAATTTTGTGTTATCCAAAACCAAACCCAACACAACATGTATAATTAAACGACAGAGTTAATTTATGAATGCATCAGTTTATGAATGAGATGTAGATTGTTGTATCTGTGTAAATAGCAAACATTTCAATACTCATAATATATATTTTTTTATAGTAATATATGTTTTAATGTAATTATGCAGATTATTTCCAGTTTTTGGAAGCCTTCTCAAAACTAGCAGCTTTGAACCGTCTCCTCTCCTTACACCTTGTTTGGATGGAGAGTAGAGGAATGAAGGGCACGTGAAGAATAAAAGGGAATGGAATGGAATAGAAAGGAAGATTAACATATTTAATTTCTTTGTGTTTGGATGATTAATGAGAGAAAATAAATTTAACTTTCCTTTCCGTCTTATTTCTTGTTTGGTTGACTAAAATTTAGAAAGTTAATGAGAAATTCGATGGTTGTATATATATGTGACAAAAAACTTATATGAGAATTATATAGGTAAGATATAAGATTGGACATTTGTGTTTTTTGTTTTAAAAATATTTGCAACAAAATTTCTTTCCATCCGTTACACCCAAAATCGGAAGGGAAGCCGATTCTATTATTGATTATAATGATACAAGGTTAAACCTTTTACCTCATGTACCCTTCACCTCCGACATAATTTTGTCAACCAAACACGATTCGACGGAAAGTTTTATTTTCTTTCCATTCCCTCCCTTCCTCTACTCTCCATCCAAACAAGGTGTTATAGGTAAGCACATTTACACTGTTTACTGACAGGTTAGCATCTTAATTTCAAGCCTACGGGCAATTTGGCCAAAAAAGCAAAACAAAAAAAAAAAGCAAAAAAGAAAGCCAAAAAAAAAAAAAGAACAAATTAGTTTGAACTCCCTTTTGTTTGTGAAATTTGTATTATTATTATTATTATTGTGAATAATGTGGAGTTATTATTATTGTGAGATATGATGTAATGTGGAATTAGTTTGTGAAACTTATATTATTTAATTTGATATTTGAATTAGCTCATGTGATAGTAGATAATCAATCAGGGTTGATCTTTTATGATGTGGTTTAGACATTTTGTAGTTGTTTAAGCTAGCTACACCGTAGCCTAGATGCTGCCTTGTCGCACCTATATATTTATAGTTATATTTATGTTGAAAGCGGGAGAAATTTGGGTCCAATGGGTTCGATCTGATTTGATTTAGGATTCGCACCTGCAACTTTTGCATCTGCTTAAAAATTTATGCACACGAATCTTAAAGTGGATCGGACGGTCCCGAAACCCATCAGACCCAAATTTGAGTCCGATGGGCATCGGACCCAAGCCTTTCTCGTTGAAAGCTGAAACAAACAACCGGGAACCGGCACTACCTATTTACAGATTAGCCCATATTGAATTAGTTATCTTCAGGAAGGCTTCATAGATAATATCCCTCTCCATGAAAGGGATTACGGCTCCCACTCCATGAAGCGTACTGTATCAACCGAATTAGCATCGCTTTAGAAATCAGATCAATTAGTATCTAAACCCGGATCCCAACCATCATTACCCGCACGCACCCTTATGCAAACACGAACTATATATATCTTATCGATCGCCAACATTTAACATTTATATTAATATATGGTGCCTGAACCAGCACGCTTTTTAAACTGAACTATCGCCAACACTTGTACTGTACGCTTTTTAATTTTCATATGCGCTACACGCCTACACGTACCGTAGCCAACATATCAAATTAGATATGCTGCCTTGGAGATGGTAGGTGATCAATATCTCCAGAAAAAGAAACCCATATAGAGACTGGTTGGATCTACATAACCAAACAGTAGAGAAATCAGGAAACCGAATTTAATTTAAGGTGGGAACTTAAGATGGTTGATTTTATTTTTCGGATACGGATACGGATACGGATATTAAACGGATATGGATATGGATTGGATATTAAACGGATACGAAGACGACGAGTTCGGATATCCGAAAATTGAAAAAATATCTGTATTCGCTTCTGAAATCAAAATTGTATCTGTATCCGTATCCGTATCCACAAATTATCCGTATCAAAATATCTGAATCCGCAAAATTTCAGATACAGATCAAGATCCGGATGGATAATATATCCGATCCGTTTGCACCCTTAATTATTATTCTCTCACTCAGTTTGGTTTGAGACATGCAGATACATGGGAGGGAGTTGTACGTAGAGGATTTACCCCAAAAAAGGCTCTATTTGGGCTGTGTACAATGGGAAAAAGGAATTAATTACATGGTGGGCTTACAAGTTACAGTTGAGGCATTTGGGCTGAGTTTTGCAAACCTTGAAAAAGTTAGAGGGCCGAGTACAAGACTTGACTATCATTAAAAGGCGTCCTTTAGGAAGTGATCCTAGTGTTGCACCATGGAGATTGAGATTGATTCTCTTAAGCTAATCGTTCTATCTAATTACTAATTAATTGTATTTTCCACTTTGTACAGTAGTCGTCGCACCATGGCCAGGAATATGTCCAATGACGAGCTGTATAAATCGTTACGACAAGATGCTTTCGATCTCCAAGAGTAATATTTTTTTTCTATCTGCATATTTATTTATCTAATAAATTGGTGAAAATTAAATAGGTTGCGATTTAATTTGATATGACAAATATTTTATAACAGAAAAGGCAACACACTCTCAAGAGCAGCCCATGATGCTCACAGGCGGCACGATCACAAGTTATGTCGCAAACTTCAAAAGCAGGCCCATTTCAAGTGAGCTAAGGCCCGAAAATTGCAGGAGGATGCAGCAGAGGCAATCTTTAACATAAAAAACGCAAACAATAACAAATTCGTGATCGATTTGCATGGTCTACATGCATCAGAGGCTGTAGATTATGTTTATCGACACTTAATCCAACTTGGTAAGTCTGTTGATACACCACAGCCACTTCTGGTTATCACAGGTATTGTGTATAAGACCATGACTTAATTAATTTATGAATTCAAATTAAAAACATCTTGTTGCTTTTTTTTTTTTTTTTAAATCTATTATGTGGTGAATGTCGTATCGTGTATTTTGTTTTTTTTTTTAATATAATTTGCAGGGACAATTGATGTATTTAGCAATATATCACTCTCAAAGCAAGAGTCAGACTCATTATCACAGCTTTCAACATACTTATCATCAATGCTTTTATCATACTCATTATCAATGCTTTTATCATGCTTATTATCAATGCTACCATCATAAAAATTATGAATGGTAGGGTCATCTGTTTTAGAAGAATAAAAAAGAACAAGAAGATAGCTATTTATAATAGAATAAGACATGTGGTGTACGAAGCTAGGGTTAATTTTTAAACCCTAAATAAAATAGACAGCTGCTGTATTGAAGCATACATGGACACCTTCTTTCACTAATTTGTTATTCTGCCGGCACTAAAGAAAATAGTGCATATCGAACTTCGATATGGATGGGACTCATGAGGTTTATCATGAGAAAGAGTGGGAGAAACAAGAACTCTAAGAAAGACAGTAAGAAAGAGGAAGAAGGGAGGTAAAAAGAATGACCCTAACGTCTTGTTTGGATGGAGAGTAGAGGAAGGGAGGGAATGGAAAGAAAATAAAATTTTCTATCGAATCGTGTTTGGTTGACAAAATTATGTCGAAGGTGAAGGGTACAGGGGGTGAAAGGTTTAACCTTGTATTATTATTATCAATATAATTGATTTCCCTCCCGATTTGGAGTGTAACGGATGAAAATTTTTTTTGTTGTAAATATTTTTAGAACAAAAAACACAAATGTCCAATCCTATATCTTACCTATATAATTCTCATACAAATTTTTTGTCACAAATCTACAACAACCACCGAATTTCTCATTAACCTTCTAAATTTTAATCAACCAAACAAGAAATAAGACGGAAATGAAGGTTAAATTTATTTTTCTCTCATTAATCATCTAAACATAAAGAAGTTAAATATGTTAATCTTTCTTTCTATTCTATTCCATTCCCTTTTATTCTTCACCTCCCCTTCCTTCCTCTACTCTCCATCCAAACAAGGTGTAAAGAGGGGTCAAGAGATGGAGTTACTATTTAGAGAGACTATTAATAATACCCCTCCCCTAAAGAGTGCTCAAGAGACGAGTATACTTGCATACTTACTGACATACATACATACATACATACTTCCTTACTGACATACATACATACATACATACTTATTTACTGACATACATACATACATACTTACTGAGTAGAACTAGGGTGTTTCTAAGTTCACAAAGCCTCTTTGTGAACTCAACTCTAAAACCTATCGAATTAGTTTCAAACAACGAATCTAAATAGTTAAAATCTTTCTATCTTATGAGTGATGCATCTACATGTGAAAATTTTGAAGTTTTGAATTAATTTAGTTTAAAGTCAAGTGGTCAAAATTATAAGGTTTATAAATTAATTTTAATGTATTCATTTTTTGGACGCCTTTTGACCACTTGACTCTATACAAAATTATTTTAAATTTTTAAATTTTTTGCATGTAGACGCATCGCTTCTAAGGTAGAAGGATTTCAACGGTTTAGATTCATCGTTTGAAGCTAATCCAATAGATTTTAGAGTTGAGTTCACAAAGAGATTTGGTGAACTTAGGAACACCCTAGTTCTACTCCATACTTATTTACTGACATACTTACTTACTTACTTACATACATACATACATACTTACATACTTACATACATACATACATACATACATACATACTTACTTACTGACTGACATACTTACTTACTTACTTACATACATACATACTTACATACATACATACATACACACACTTACATACATACATACATACACACACTTACATACATACATACATATACATACTTACATACATACAAACATACATACTTACTTACATACATACCTCATTATTACCGAAATCGACACTATTACGATCTTGAAATTAGAGGAAGGAGAAAGCGAGCAAATTAAAACAGGCAACATGCATCTTGTTGCTTCTTTTGAAAAAAAATATTAAAATATTTTATTAAAAGAGGCAAAATCTTGTTGCTTCTTTTGAAAAAAATTATTAAATTATTTTATTAAGATTGAATTTTCTATTTACTTAGAATTTTTAATGGCATGTTTAATTTCAGGCAAAGGCATCCATAGTAGAGGTGGGCCAAAATTACCTGGTGCAATTAAAGATTTTTGCGAGGAGAACGGGTACATTCATTTTTTTATTAATATTAATTATTGCACATGATATTTTTATTTATGTTTTACTAAGATGATGATCATTTTTTTATTAATATTAATTATTGCACATGATATTTTTATTTATGTTTTTGCCTGGGACTATTCTTGGGCAAGCCACTTTTTTTGAGCGATGAGGCGCCATTTGATGTTATTTCTTATCATATCTCACTTCCTGATTTACATCATTTGGTGGAGATATTAGTGATGCTATATATACCAGAAGTATCTCGCTAGCTTTGATCCAATTTTCGTATCAAAACAGATTAGACGGTTCGAATCAATACTCAAAATTTCTGTTACCTGATGGGATACGAATTCCAGAGACTTGACAATAGCGTCGTCCACTTATCAATCATTTCGAGTCACTGAGCAATGGGACCCACAAGCAGAAATCAACTCATCGACCGCGGGGCGGGGATGGGCTGAAAAATGAATAGCGGGAATTTTCCCGCGGTGACGTGACAAGGATATGTCCACTCCAGTACAATCTACTGATTCCCATCCCAATATACCACACTTATCGTCTCCAGTTCGAATTAAACGGAGAGAAGAGTTGGTTACGGTCGTATATTTTCTAGGAAATCCAAAACCCTCTAAAAATTTTCGAATTAGACCTTCTTGCGACACTCAGAGAATACTTGTATTGGACGAAAAATGGGGAGAAAGAAGAAAACTAGGGTTTCCGACGAGGCGGAGACAAGCTCCGCCGGTGGTGGTGGATCCACCGAGAGCGGAAAGAGCTTGTACGAGGTACTCTCTCAAACCCTACTTTTTTCGTTTTCCTTGGAATTCTTTTCATTTATACCTACTGTTCTGATATGTTGATGTACTCTTGTTAAATCTGTTTAGATCTGATTTGTATGGTACCGAACCAGTATATACCATATGTCTGGTCTCTGTTAGTTCACCACTGAGTTTTTATTAATTAAAAGCCGATTAAAGTAAGAAAACCTGGTTCAGTAAAAGGTAAAGGTCCAGTTCTTACTGGTATGTACTGATACTGAGTTTGTGCAGGAAATAAAGAAGAAAATAACATCTCATCTTCTTAAGGACTTTACTGGTCAATGGAAAGATAAAATGACTTTACTGGTCAATGGAATCAGTGAAGCTCATTTGAAAACCCAACAAAGATGAATCCATTTTTCTCTTAAGGACTTCAGCAAGGGGTGTTTACTTTTTTTAAATGTTAAATTTACATAAGATCCCAGCTTTTGTGATACAAGGGACTGTAGTGCTATTAAAAATAGTTTAGGGGCATTTTTGTAACTTTTTTAGCTGAAGTTCATTTGAATTTACATAACATCACAACTCTAGGTCAATTACTAAATTGCTATTTTTGTGAACAGATTTTAGGGGTAGAGAGAACAGCAACACAACAAGAGATAAAGAAGGCATACAAAAACTTAGCCTTGCGACTTCACCCTGATAAGAACCCAGGAGATGAGGTAATTTAAATGCTATCATTACAAAAACTTAGTTTTGCATTTACCACCCAGTAAATTGTTTGATCTGTAAAAAATGCTTGCAATTGTCATATTTGATACCTGAACATACTTTGTTTTGAGATGTCTGCGAGTTACTATTAATGCCACACTGTTATATTAGTTTGATTTAATGTTATTGATTAATGATCTTAACTTAATTGAGATCTTTTTTTCTTTTTGTTCTTTATTTGTTATTTTTGTGAAATTTGAATTGAACAAAGATAATCTAAGTGGATTTGGCTATTGGTTTCCAAGTTTATATGAACTGGTTATCACGAGATGTCATTGTCTATGGAAATAAACACGGAAAAAGTTAAAGAGTGGGGTGTTATTTGTAACTAAAGAAAAGATGCTGCATCTCTGTTGGAAATTGATCTGAGTTGCAAGTAGAGTAAGATTAAAAATAATCAGGTATAATACGCATTTCTGATGACCCTTTCCTTTATTGTAGTTCATGTAGAAGTAGGGCATACATTTGTTCATATGTTCAAGTATTGGCATGTAAACCTGGTTCTGTACGATACTGATTTTTCTTGGCAATTTAGCTCTAATTTATCTTACCTTATGCTATGAAAAACTCTTCAAATGGCATGAATAAAGTTATCTTTTCTTTCAGAATGCCAAGTCGAAATTTCAGCTGTTGCAAAAGGTTATTTCAATACTTGGAGATGAAGAGAAAAGATCCAATTATGACCAAACTGGCATTACCGATGATGATGTAAGTGATTCTTTTACAAAAATTCTTGCATATTTGGCCTTTTAAAATCTGGAATTTTCTTTTTCTTCCAAAAGATGTTTAAGGAAGCTGAGGAGCAGTTATAGGGGTGTCAAGTTGTTAACGTGCACAAAACGGGTTGGGTAAAAGCATTTTCATATCCTTACCCGTCAAGTCAACGAAAAAAGCTTTACCCTTACCCATACCCATACCCAATAAGCTTAACAGAAAAAACATTACCCATACCATGCATAAAACTATATCATATCATGCATGATCTCCATATATAATTTTATAATTTTTATTGTTAATAATTATCGTATAGGGTCACAGGTATGAAATAGTCTTTACCCGTACCCTTGTTATGTTAACAAAAAAAACTTTACCCTTACCCGTACCCGATAAGCTAACAAAAAAAAAATTACCTGTTCCCGTCTTATCAAATACGATCGGGCTGGGTAAACTGATAAAAGGGTACCATTGACACCCGTAAGCAGTTCGTATAGCAGACCAGATCATTGTTTATTCTGCATTACTTAGTTGTAGCAGTAATTCAAGTGGCGTGGCATGAAAACTGGCACTTGGTGCATTATTGGTTTTTCAGCTGTTCTATTCCCCTATATGGAAATAGCTGTCACATTGCAGTGCCATAATGTAGCAGTAATTTGTTGACTGATAGTAACATGAGTTGTACCCTAGTTAGTCAGTAAGGTATTGATGCTACCGCTGTAAAATGGTTCCACAAGGCGCAACTATTTCATTAAAAAGGGGCTTGCCTGTAATTCAGAATTTTTTTTTAATCTTTTGGTTTATAGGCACTTGATGGAGAAGCTGGAAATGATCTCCGAGATTATTTTAAAAGGACATTCAAAAAGGTTTGTTTCATCCAAGTAGATCATTAAATTTTTAGTTGCCTCTTCTATTTTGTTGAAGGTTTCATTGGTCTGTTCCTCATTTCCCATATCTAACATATACGATAAGATGTTTTTGAAATTTGACTTGCAATCATATTTGGTAAGGAAGAAATAGTTCTGATGAGCACGCCTGAATAACAATGTGATAAAGAGTCATTTTCAAGTGCACTCTGCAATACCTCAAAATTTCAGGTGTAGCCCTATCAAACAGGAAACCACTATCTTGTGTTCTTTATACATTATATAGGCATAATCAAGGTTTAATTTTGGTACATTAAAACTTGGAGATGGAGGCATAAGTGATTTCTTTTTTGACGTGTTGAGAGAACTATCTCAAGTAGTAATTAAATAATATGCCTTTTGAGGAAAAAAAAAAGGTATTAGTGGACCCTTGTTTCATGCTGCAAAAGTTTCAAACTCAACTCAAATTGGATGTAAAACTTTGTTAGTATCAGGTTTCACATTTACTAGACCTGACTGGCTCAACCTGACCAGATGACGTGACTGGTTTCTTTTATCTTTGTTTAGTTTTCATCATGACAGTTGTTAAAAGGGAGCAATCCAAAATAGTTACAGAGGGTGAGGAATACTTTCTTAAATGAATGTTTCTCTTTTCCTATTTTAGGTCACTGAGGAGGATATTGAAGAGTTTGAAGCTAACTACAGAGGCTCAGATTCAGAGAAAAATGATCTCAAGGAACTCTATGCAAAATTCGAAGGCAATATGAACAGGTACAATCTATTAGAAAGTGTAGTTTCTTATTTTATGGGCAATTGCATGTGTATCATTGCAAAGTGTCAAGATATCTTAGGTAATTTTAATAAAGAATATGAATGGTTATCCTTCATATAAAAAAGGTAAGCATAAGAAACATGACTTTAAAGATGCCCGAATTGCCCCTCTTACAGATTGTTTATATCTATCGAGGAAAAGGGAAAAGTAAGGTGGGTCTTTCACAAAATTTTGAGAGGTAGTAGTTTTAATAATAACCATATCTTAAGGAGCATATAAATTGCTTCTTTGTTTAAGGCCTATACATCATATGTTTGTGTTTCATAGAGGCAGAGGTGGAATCATTCCCTAATTCATAACTTGATCTGATTTGTCATTTTACCTTTTTCAGGCTTTTCTGTTCAATGATTTGTTCTGACGAAAAGCTTGATTCTCACCGGTACAAGGATATTATTGATGATGCTATATCCCAAGGTTTAATATAATTGATCAAGTATTATTTAGGAATTATGGGTTCTTGAATTGTACCCCTACACAATCTCATTTCACCTCAAAACATATAAAATGTGAAATTTATCAAGTCAAAAGATGCCAAAAGCACCTATTTGCTGTCCTTGTTTTTCTTTTCTTTCCAGGTGTTGAGGGGTGGTTTACTGGTTTTAGTATTATTTTTGAACAATCTAGTGAGAAATGTGATAATTCTCCCATTTCAGATAGATATATCAATGAAATATATAGTATATGCCCTCCATTATATCCATTAAAACCACAATATGCTCACCTTGTATGGACAGTAGAAATGTTTCAAGAGTTAGTTTCGTGATTTTTTTATTTCATCTTAAACACTTTTTTGGAGGCTTAATCCAATGCTCTGTCTCTTTGTTTATTTTATTTTGTTTTTATATGGTATTGTTTTGTTTCATTTATAAATTATTTGTATTGAAGTTGCAAATCTGTTGACAGGTGAACTGAAATCTACAAAAGCATATAAGAAGTGGGCCAAGAAGGTTTCTCAAACTGAGCCTCCTACAAATCCTCTAGCTAGGCCCTCCAAGTTAGCATTTATAAACTACTATATTTTTTTCATTTTATAAATTTATATCCATAACCCTGTAATAGGTTATTTTATAACCACAGCATTTAATTTCAAATTGGCAATCCAACAAGTATTTGATACAACTGTGTCTTTAAATGTTTTATTCGGACATATTCAAGACCTGTTATTAACTCTTTGTGATTTCTGATTCTTTAGATGGGCACAGCTGATGCTATTGTAGATCTTGTCAGTAGCGGTACAACCTTGCGTGAAAATAATTTGAAAGAAGTTGAAGGTGGCACTGTTTTACAAAGCCAAGTAATTTTTTTCAACTATGATGATCTTTTAGAATCTATTTAACAAGTTATATGAACATCTAATGCAATGTTGATATTTAGGGTTCAGAATTCTTGAAGTAAATAAGCAATTATAATGAAAAAGCTAAAATGAAAAGAACCTGAAGTAAAGATATTTTTCTGGGTATACAAATAAGCAAACTTAGATATTGACATAAGAAAAACTTTTTAGGCAGTGCTTGTAGCTAGCAAGCGGTCATTAAGCAGCCGTGAGGGCGTTTTAGAGATTACACATGAGATGCTTGAGAGACTGGAGGCCCACCTCAGAGCAACTGGAGAGATTATGGTTCATAAATTATTTCATATCCTCTTCATATTGTAAGGCAAAATTGGATGTATACCATCACTTCTATCTACTTTGTATATTTTCCCATCAAAATTTTCATATTGGCTATTTACCCATAAAAAATGTGTGCCATTTGATATCTCCAAACATTAGTCAAATTACTGAACATGTGATTAGTCTTTGAATTAAAATGACAAATTTATCCTTCCTTGTTAATGGTGGTTACACAAACAACTCCGTCAAGAGTCATTTTCTCTTTTCTTTTGTACCTTCAAGGTTTGATGCTTCTCTTTAACTCTTATTGTGTGAATAGAGGAAGCAGTGAAGGAGTTCAAAAGTAAATCACATATTCATGCAATTAACTAAGTTTATGGGGAAATATTAAAAGGATTGAAGTTTTGATGCATAATAATGAATATGGTTGCTATTGGATAAATATCTAATTTTCCAGTTTGGGTGGGGAAATATCTAATAAGAGATGAATTAAGTGGTATACGTCCAATTTTCCCTTGATATTCTTGCTTTTTTAGTATTTTTAAAATGGATCTTGTACTTGGTACAGGTAACAGCAAACATGAGGGGCAATACTGCTGAAGAAGTGGCACAGAGAGTCATTAGTCAAACATCCTTGTCTGGCTTACAGGTAAGATTTTTCTCAAAAGACACTTTTACCCCCCATAATTTTTTCTCATGAATATCCATTTACTTTTGTGGTTACTGCGAAATAAATGCCATGTTTTTACATGTAATTCTGTAATGTCCCAAGATTGAAGCATGATGCGCTATTTTGATACTCAATAGATTGAAATGGTACCAAATTCATAGACTAAATTATCTGTTTTGTATGTAGATAGATGTTCCAGACTAAACAGTATATGTCAGTAAAAATTTAAAAGCATTACTTAATATGGCATGGTGTGGCAATAACAACAGGGGCCCACTGTCAGTCCAGTTTACTGCCTTCGTGATGGCAAGGTAGAAATCAACTATTATGCCATCAACATTGTCGTGCCCCAGAAGTCTCTTTACAAATCCATCCAACAACTTCGATCTGTAAGTGATATTCTTTCTAATTTTTATATATTACTTTCCTCAATCTATCTGATTTATATATAATTTAGCCTCTTAGTCCCGAGGCAAATTTGTCGTGCTACTAAGCCTTAATCAAATGATTTCTTGGATAATTAAATCTTCAAGTTCACATTAATGCTCAGTGTCATATCTGTTGAACCTAGTTTATCCTCAATTTTGAAATGAAAAGTTGCAGTAAATAGAGTGAAAATTCTGGTAATCAAACAGGTATTCACTAGTAAGTACTGAGACAGCCAGCACATACTGGTTTTGAACATGACCAAAATAGCAGCTACTATTTTTCAGTGTAAAACACTGATTTCAAGTGGGGGCAAATAGACCTCACACAGAATGTTCTTTGGTAGGGGTGTCAACGGGTACAAAATGGGTCGGGGTGGAAGCATTTTCATACCTTTACCCGTTAAGTTAACGAAAAGTAACTTTTATCCTTGCCCGTACCCGATAAAAAACCTTACCGATACCCGTCTTATTGAATACGGTACGGGTCGGGTAAATGGATAAAGGGTGTCATTGAACAGATATATATGGGTCATGAATAAAACTATATCATATCATGCATCATCCCCAAATAAATATATATCTATATATATAATTTTATAATTTTTATTAATTACTGTACATTGTAATGGGTACGGAATAGTCTTTACCCGTACCCTTACCCATATCCAATGAACTAATGAATCTTATTGAATATGATACGGGTCGGGTAAACTGATAAAAGGGTGCCATTTTATGTCACTATATCATATCAATGCTAAACATTGCTAAATAATGTATTTTTCTTACTGGGAATTAATTTGGCAATTGTAGATTGGTGGCAGTGGAGTGTTGGTGTCTAAACTCACTTACATCTTTGATGAAGAGACTCCAAGATGGCGCAAGCTGCTCTCCCAACTCGGGATGTGAAACAACTTTTTTAAACTTGTGTTCTTACGTTGTTATATTGTTTTTGTTTCTACATGTAATCGCCTCATTTTTTTTTTTTTGTCCTGGTAACTACTAATAGTTTTTGTATTGCAGTTCAATTAGAGTTTTTTAGAACCTTTTCTAGATAGTAAATTTGAGGGTGAAAATCTTACAAAAAGAGCTCACCAGTACTGTCTTATTATCTTATTCATACATGGCAAAATTGTGTTGCTTGAAATAAATGAATTGCAAAAGGAGAGCACGCGCGTATATATATATAGTGTGGCTAATATCAAAACGTTTGCACTAAGGTCCTCGTGCAACAAAGTTGTTTTCGGATTTTCAAAGTCCAAACAGTCAATCCAAACCGTTAGATGTTCATCTATATTAAAATCTGCTTGGAGATCAAATTTTACATTTTTTGAATTTTTTTTATTATTTATTAAGCTACTTTGAAAATTGCTGATATGGGTGAACAGTAAAAACAATGCAACTAAATTATGGACCATGTGATCAGTAATTTTTAAAGTGGCTTAATAAATAGTAAATAAATTTCAAAAAATGTAAAATTTGGTCTCCGAGCAGATTTTAATATAGAGATCACATCTAACGGTTTAGATTGACCGTTTGGACTTTGAAAATCCAAAAACGACTTGGTTGCACGAGAGCTTTGGTGCAAACGTTTTGATATTAGCCGCTCTCTCTCTGTATATATATATAGGAAATTGTTAACCCTTGGTCTAGGTACGCAATTTTCTTTGGATTCTCCGCTTTAATTTTGTACTTTTCTCTGCATTATATGTCATAATGTGCGTTTTTATTAATGTTTTTATTAATATTAATCAATCAAGTAGGGTTAGCCACAGTAAGCATCATATGTGTATCCAACTTTTGAAACTGTTCTTGCCTAATCTTGGTTAGGCTATTCCTTTGATCTGTTATCAATTCCATAATTAACTCAGAATTTAGAAAAACATACAGTACATGAATTCCTTACTGGGTCTGTCTGACGGCAGATACACCACCTGGTTAACATAAAAAATTATTTTAAGGGAGAGTTCTCCTTTCAAAATTTCATGAGCAATGTAGCATATCCCAAAGGTCTGATAGAATTACCAGTAAACCCTAAACCCTAAACCTTTCCGTTAGTGGA
Organism: Carex parvula; assembly: GCA_025461045.1. NCBI lineage: Eukaryota > Viridiplantae > Streptophyta > Magnoliopsida > Poales > Cyperaceae > Carex > Carex parvula. The sequence goes on along the minus strand of JAJGRW010000687.1, from coordinate 314,745 downwards.
CTTTCCGGTCAGAGTCTGCTGTTTACTTTTGAAATTACAGGTAGATAGGCGGATTTGGAGATTTTGGTATTTTTGTAGTGGAAGTCCCAGTAATTGAAAGGTGAAGTTATGGTCTTTTTGGAAGGAAAAGGTTCAATGCCAAAGGAAGTTATCGATTAATAATTAGCTTTTCTTCGTAAGTTAATTCATCCCAAAACCAGTACATAAGAGGAACAGACCAGTCAGGGTTTTCCTTACATGGACATTATCAATAATGTGATAATCCATGGCTAAAATTTAACTACAAACTGCAAATTAAACTCTTTTGTTTCCATAAACAGGGAAGAAGGAGAGAGGAGAGAGGAGAGAGGATGAGGTTATATTTGTCAATTTCGTTTCTAAAACTATTAAATAAAAGGTTAAATAAAAGAAAGGGGATAAAAGAAAGAAATTTAAGTTTTTATGGGGATATTGGCTATTTTGAAAGTTTGTAGGGTACACTGGAAATTTTCCCAAATTTTTGTGTTATCCAAAACCAAACCCAACACAACATGTATAATTAAACAACAGAGTTAATTTATGAATGCATCAGTTTATGAATGAGATGTAGATTGTTGTATCTGTGTAAATAGCAAACATTTCAATACTCATAATATTTATTTTTTTATAGTAATATATGTTTAAATGTAATTATGCAGATTATTTCCAGTTTTTGGAAGCCTTCTCAAAACTAGCAGCTTTGAACCGTCTCCTCTCCTTATAGGTATGCACATTTGCACTGTTTACCGACAGGTTAGCATCTTAATTTCAAGCCTACGGGCAATTTGGCAAAAAAAGCAAAAAAAAAAAAAAAAAAGAACAACTTAGTTTGAACTCCCTTTTGTTTGTGAAATTTGTATTATGTAAATTTCAAGCCTATGGGCAATTTGGCAAAAAAAAAAAGCAAAAAAAAGAAAAGAAAAAGAACAACTTAGTTTGAACTCCCTTTTGTTTGTGAAATTTGTATTATTATTATTATTATTATTATTATTGTGAATAATGTGGAATTATTATTATTGTGAGATATGATGTAATGTGGAATTAGTTTGTGAAACTTATATTATTTAATTTTGTTAGAGGGTTGGTCTTTTATGATGTGGTTTAAACATTTTGTAGTTGTTTAAGCTAGCTACACCGTAGCCTAGATGCTGCCTTGTCGCACCTATATATTTATATTTATATTTATGTTGAAAGTTGAAACAAACAAACGGCACTACCTATTTAAGGGTATGTTTGGATCGTGCAAGAATTAGTGCAAAAATAGCGATTTTTTGGTTAGTGGTTGAGAATAGTGCTAATCCGAGTCGTTTGAGAATAGTGCTAACTTTGGACTATTCCGGTTAGTAAAAATGTCGTTTGGATTGTATATTTGAAATAGCGATGGAGGAAATGAATAAAATATTGATTAAACTAATCTAATATTTTTACATTTAATATTTAAACTAATATTATATTACATTTAAACTAAAAAAATTCAATACAAATCTAATATTTTATTTAATTACTAATAGAATCTAATCTAATATTATATTTATTTAATACTAATCTAATATTTTATTTAATTACTAATAGAATCTAATCTAATATTATATTTATTTAATACTAATCTAATATTTTATTTAATACTAATATAATATTTAAACTAAAATATTATATTACATTTAACATTTAAACTAATATTATATTATATTTAATATAATATTTTATTTAATACTAATCTAATCAAATTGATATTATATTTACTAATGTAATATTTAAACTAATATTTATTACATTTAACACTTAACATTTAAACTAATATTATATTATATTAAAATTTCAAATTAATATTTATTGTATTTAATCTAACATTTTATTTAATATTAATCTAATTTGATATTATATTTATTTAATACTAATCTAATATTTTAATTAATTTTATATTAAATTTAATATTTAAACTAATATTTTATTTAACACTAATCTAATCTAATATTATTTATTTAATACCAATAAATATTTTATTTAATATTAATTTAATATTTAAACTAACTCTAATTGAGAGGAATGAAAACTATTTTTTTATTAATATCACTAACATCACTAGCTCTATTCTTGCTAACCCATCATTTTTATGAGTTAGTAGAATAGAGCTATTCTTCAGCTAATCTAATTTTCTAATTGTTGTTTGGATCACCCAAGGTTAAGAATAGTGGAGCTAACTCAAAGTTAGCTCTATTCTTATCCCATCCAAACGCAACCTTAGAGATTAGTCCATATCTAGTTAGTAATCTTCAGGAAGGCTTCATAGACTCTTTTTACAAAAATGAGTTTAGTTGTACGCACGATACCAACCAACATACATCAGCAGAGAGAAGTGATCGATCAAAGGGATTCCGGCTCCCTCTCCATGAAGCGTACTGTATCAACCGAATTAGCATCGCTTTAGAAATCAGATCAATTAGTATCTAAGCCCGGATCCTAACCATCATTACCCGCACGCACCCTTATGCAAACACGAACTATATATATATATATCTATGGTGCCTGAACCAGCACGCTTTTTATACTGAACTATCGCCAACACTTGTACTGTACGCTTTTTAATTTTCATATGCGCTACACGTACCGTAGCCTAGATATCAAATTAGATGCTGCCTTGGAGGGGAGCAGCTTGGGTCCGATGCCCATCGGACCCAAAGTGAGTTCGATAGGCTCTAGGACCGTCCGATCTGCTTTAAGATCTGTGCGCATGTAAATTAAAGAAGCCGTGAAAGTTCTGGAGTGAATCTTAAAGCAGATCGGACGATCCTAGAGCCCATCGAACCCACTTTGGATCCGATGGGCATCGGACCCAAGCTGCTCCTGCCTTGGAGAATCTATGATGAAATATAGAAATAATAATTAACCTCAAGTGCTTTGGATAGGGGTGAAAGCGGTATGGGATAATATCCGATTCGTATTCAATTTGTATTTGAAAAATTAGATTTGGATATTTAATATTTGAATATCCGTGTAAATATGAATACTGATATAGTTTTACGTTTTAATTATCTATATCTAATCTATATCCGTATCGGAAACTTAAAAAGAGATATTGATATGATTTTATCACTATCCACTCCGTTTTCAGAGTCCGGATCCCCTAAAGTAACCCAATTTTTGAGTTTAGACGTGTACGGTGCCTATTCGGTGGTAGCGCAGGGGGCCAGTATTATTTGTGGGGTCCATGTTCTTTAAGATTCGTGTTAGAGCACCTTGGACGGTTTGGATCAAAACTCAAAAATTGGGTTACTGCACTGGATCTGAATTCCCGTTTTCACCCCTTCAAAATGGCCTGGTTATTTGGGCTTTAATATGCCTTGGGCCTTTTAAGGCTTGCATAGTTGGGTTTCTATAGGCCCGTATCAATATCTGACCTCTACTGTTTAATTTGCATTTTAAGGCTTACATCAATTTTATTTTAATTGTTTTTTTCTTTTTTATTCAAGAGTCTTTATGCCATTATACAATAAAATAATATATAAAAGTTAAAAAAATTAAGAAGGATACTGTGGGATTTTAATGGACGTTTATGGGCTCATTCGGACTGGAGAGGATTTCAGCGGAGATGGGCATTAAGTGTAAAAATAGGCTGGAAGAAGTTATTATGTATTTTGTCGTTTGGTATAATCCAGGTTAGGGGTGGCAAAAAAGCTCGTAGCTCGTGGTTCGATCGTGACTCGCTCGCTAACAGCTCGTTTGTTACTGGACCGAGCTGTTAACGAGTCAGCTCGCCACTAGCTCGGTCTAGAATTAATGAGTTCAAGCTAGGGCCTAGCTTGCTCGTCAGCTGGCGAGCTAGCTCGGCTAGCATCAATTTGTGAATTTGTATGCATTTTATACTATCTAGCTCGGTCCAGCTCAATCCAAAAAGTTTGTAGAATTTATTTTCTTCTTAAAACAAGATCCAACCAAACCCAGCGAGCCAGCTTGCGAGCTAGCTCGAGCTGGCTCGTCACGATTTCAAGCTGGACTTTTAGCTCGAGTGCCAAAGGTCCAGCTCGCTCCGGTAAGAGCTCGGTCTAGAATTAACAAGCTGAGCTAGGGCCTAGCTCGGCCCGAACCAGCTCATTGACAGCCCTAATCCAGCTATTATATCATGTCAATTCCATATCACACACTTAACTGTTTCAATAGAAATTTCATATAACATGTATAACTTAATTAAATTTACGCATAAAAACAAAATGATTTGTGCATGTCATTGATTAACGACCAAAACATTGGTTTTTAATTTTTGAAGATAGAAAAAATAAGAACACATTTTTGTAATGTATTGTAAATAAAATATCTATGACATATCACAATATGTGTATGAACTCAAGATATTTTTGAAATAATTATATATTTACGACTTTCATTCAATTTCATAAGGTGAAACAAAAAAATAATTGCTATAGTAACCATTTTACAATTGAATGAATACATAATAAAAAGATATCGGAGAAAACCAATTTAGTACAACATGAGATGTATTGAGAGTATTGCATTTTAGAGTTGTTGTACACAATTTAATACAACATGAGATTTTTATAAACATTCGTTCGAGAATTATAAATAGTTAGTTTCTAAATACTTTATATATTTTCCTTTTTAATTCTCTCACTTAGTTTGGTTTGAGACATGCAGATACATGGGAGGGAGTTGTACGTACAGGATTTATCCCAAAAAAGGCTCTATTTGGGCTTTGTACAATGGGAAAAAGGAATTAATTATACGGTGGGCTTACAAGTTACAGTTGAGGCATTTGGGCTGAGTTTTGCAAACCTTGAAAAAGTTGAGGGCCGGGTACAAGACTTGACTTTTTCTTTTAGGAAGTGATCCTAGTGTTGCACCATGGAGATTGAGATTGAGATTGATTCTCTTAAGCTAATCGTTCTATCTAATTACTAATTAATTGTATTTTCCACTTTGTACAGCTAGCAGTCGTCGCACCATGGCCAGGAATATGTCTGACAAGTTGTATAAATCGTTACGACAAGATGCTTTCGATCTCCAAGAGTAATATTTTTTTTCTATCTGCATATTTATTTATCTAATAAATTGATGAAAATTAAATAGGTTGCGATTTAATTTGATATGACAAATATTTTATAACAGAAAAGGCAACACACTCTCAAGAGCAGCCGATGATGCTCACAGGCGGCACGATCACAAGTTATGTCGAAAACTTCAAAAGTAGGCCCATTTCAAGTGAGCTAAGGCCCGAAAATTGCATGAGGATGCAGCAGAGGCAATATTTAACATAAAAAACGCAAACAATAACAAATTTGTGATCGATTTGCATGGTCTACATGCATCAAAGGCTGTAGACTATGTTTATCGACACTTAATCCAACTTGATAAGTCTGGTGATGCACCATAGCCACTTCTGGTTATCACAGGTATTGTATATAAGATCAAGACTTAATTAATTTATGAATTCAAATTGGCAACATCTTGTTGCTTTTTTTTTTTTTTTAAATCTATTATGTGGTGAATGTCGTATCGTGTATTTTGTTTTTTTTTAATATAATTTGCAGGGACAATTGATGTATTTAGCAATATATCACTCTCAAAGCAAGAGTCAGACTCATTATCACAGCTTTCAACATACTTATCATCAATGCTTTTATCATACTCATTATCAATGCTTTTATCATGCTTATTATCAATGCTACCATCATAAAAATTATGAATGGTAGGGTCATCTGTTTTAGAAGAATAAAAAAGAACAAGAAGATAGCTATTTATAATAGAATAAGACATGTGGTGTACGAAGCTAGGGTTTTTAAACCCTAAATAAAATAGACAGCTGCTGTATTGAAGCATACATGGACACCTTCTTTCACTAATTTGTTATTCTGCCGGCACTAAAGAAAATAGTGCATATCGAACTTCGATATGGATGGGACTCATGAGGTTTATCATGAGAAAGAGTGGGAGAAACAAGAACTCTAAGAAAGACAGTAAGAAAGAGGAAGACGGGAGGTAAAAAGAATGACCCTAACGTCTTGTTTGGATGGAGAGTAGAGGAAGGGAGGGAATGGAAAGAAAATAAAATTTTCTATCAAATCGTGTTTGACTGTTTGGTTGACAAAATTATGTCGAAGGTGAAGGGTACAGGGGGTGAAAGGTTTAACCTTGTATTATTATTATCAATATAATTGATTTTCCTCCCGATTTGGAGTGTAACGGATGGAAATTTTTTTTGTTGTAAATATTTTTAGAACAAAAAACACAAATGTCCAATTCTATATCTTACCTATATAATTCTCATACAAATTTTTTGTCACAAATCTACAACAACCACCGAATTTCTCATTAACCTTCTAAATTTTAATCAACCAAACAAGAAATAAGACGGAAATGAAGGTTAAATTTATTTTTCTGTTATTAATCATCTAAACACAAAGAAGTTAAATATGTTAATCTTCCTTTCTATTCTATTCCATTCCCTTTTATTCTTCACCTCCCCTTCCTTCCTCTACTCTCCATCCAAACAAGGTGTAAAGAGGGGTCAAGAGATGGAGTTACTATTTAGAGAGACTATTAATAATACCCCTCCCCTAAAGAGTGCTCAAGAGACGAGTATACTTGCATACTTACTGACATACATACATACATACATACTTCCTTACTGACATACATACATACATACATACTTATTTACTGACATACATACATACATACTTACTGAGTAGAACTAGGGTGTTTCTAAGTTCACAAAGCCTCTTTGTGAACTCAACTCTAAAACCTATCGAATTAGCTTCAAACAACGAATCCAAATAGTTAAAATCTTTCTATCTTATGAGTGATGCATCTACATGTGAAAATTTTGAAGTTTTGAATTAATTTAGTTTAAAGTCAAGTGGTCAAAATTATAAGGTTTATAAATTAATTTTAATGTATTCATTTTTTGGACGCCTTTTGACCACTTGACTCTATACAAAATTATTTTAAATTTTTAAATTTTTTGCATGTAGACGCATCGCTTCTAAGGTAGAAGGATTTCAACGGTTTAGATTCATCGTTTGAAGCTAATCCAATAGATTTTAGAGTTGAGTTCACAAAGAGATTTGGTGAACTTAGGAACACCCTAGTTCTACTCCATACTTATTTACTGACATACTTACTTACTTACATACATACATACATACATACTTACATACTTACATACATACATACATACATACATACTTACTTACTGACTGACTGACATACTTACTTACTTACATACATACACACACTTACATACATACATACATACACACACTTACATACATACATACATATACATACTTACTTACATACAAACATACATACTTACTTACATACATACCTCATTATTACCGAAATCGACACTATTACGATCTTGAAATTAGAGGAAGGAGAAAGCGAGCAAATTAAAACAGGCAACATGCATCTTGTTGCTTCTTTTGAAAAAAAATATTAAAATATTTTATTAAAAGAGGCAAAATCTTGTTGCATCTTTTGAAAAAAATTATTAAATTATTTTATTAAGATTGAATTTTCTATTTACTTAGATTTGTTTAATGGCATGTTTAATTTCAGGCAAAGGCATCCATAGTAGAGGTGGGCCAAAATTACCTGCTGCAATTAAAGATTTCTGCGAGGAGAACGGGTACATTCATTCATTTTTGTTATATTTTATTAATATTATTGCACATGATATTTTTATTTATGTTTAACTAAGATGATCATCATTTTTTTTTTCATGCAGTTATTACTATAAAGAAGGGAGGCCTGGGACTATTCTTGTGCAAGCCACTTGTTTTGAGCGATGAGGCGCCATTTGATGTTATTTCTTATCATATCTCACTTCCTGATTTACATCATTTGGTGGAGATATTAGTGATGCTATATATACCAGAAGTATCTCGCTAGCTTTGATCCAATTTTCGCCGTGATTTTTATTTTTACCCAAAAAAAAATTTATTTTAATATAAATAACCAGGTTTTTAAAATATTTTTATTTCTACCCAAACCGCTAGGATTCCTGGCGGTCCGAATTTTTAATTCGGACCGCCAGGATTCCTAGCGGTCCGAGGTTTAATTCGGGCTAACCCGCGCCCGTGACTCTTCTTCTCCTTCTCTTCTCTGTGTCTCTCTTCTCTGTGTCTCTCTTCCGCCAGAAACAAAACGAAAAAAAGAAAAAAACGCCGCCCCTCCGCCAGAGAGAAGGAAAAAAGGGAAAAAGGAAAAAAGAAGAGAAGGCGCGCAGCCTCCGCCCCTCCGCCTCTCCGCCAGATCTCGGTGTCGCCTCTCCCCCAGAAAAAAGGAAAAAAGAAGAGAAGGCTGCGCGCCTCCGCCCCTCCGCCTCGCCCCCACTCCGCCTAGCAGTCCCTCCGCCTCTTCACCGCCGGTCGTCGATTTATTGTAAGTTCTCAAAAACTTTCTATTTTTCGGTTTTTAACCTTGTGGCTGTTGGCTGTTGGCTGTTGCCTTTTCTGTGATTGAGGCCTTCGTGCCGATTTATACTTGACCTGTGGCCTCGTGCCTTTTCTGTGATTGAGGCCTTCGTGCCGATTTATACTTGACCTGTGGCCGAGTGCCTTTTCTGTGATTGAGGCCTTCGTGCCTTTTCTGTTACCTTGACCTGCGGCTGTTACCTTGCCTATGTTGGCTGGTGATTGATACTGGTACAGTCCTAGTTGGCTGGTGACTGATTATGGCACTATACCCTTTACCGTGCCTTGATGCCTTGTTCTTGCGTGACTTGCAGCATTACATAAAGAATCAGGGTCATAGTACAATTTGCAGCATTACCTTGCTGCCAAATATTGTAATTTATATTGATCTAATTTAGATTGTAATTTAGATTGTAATTTATATTGGATTTAGATTGGATTATTAGTTTATTTTCCTATTGTAATTTAGATTGGATTTTCTGTGTATATGCCTGTCAAATATATATTGATCTAATTTAGATTGGATTATTAATTTATTTTCCTATATTGTAATTGCATTTATAATTTTGTTTGTTTGCTTGTGTTTAAATTATTAATTTATGTGGCATGCAAATTTAAGTTATATTAAGTTATTTTTGTTTTCATGCCATTTACATGTCAATTGGGATTAATTCGTTTATGTGTTCACATATGTTTTATAAATATTTTAGATTAATTCATTCTTGTTATATTAATTTATGTATAAAGGATTCTTTACATATTAGTGATTCAAAGAAGTTAGAATTCCATATTCATTTACTTAGTTAAAATAAAGTTAGAATTGCATATTCTCTTAATGAAACGGACTGGATTCAAAATAGAAAACAGACAAATAATTATATTTTTAAAGTCTAAACTTAGGAAACACATAAATTAAAATAAAGCTCAATTTCGTCTTAGTTAAAATTTAATCTATTAGTGTTATCATTCCTCATCATCCCCGTATCATTACCTACAAATAACTATAATGGTCACGTACGGTTTTTTTTTTAAATTTTAATTCTTTCTAGACAAAATTTTATGCGTACATTAGATTTTAGATTAATTGAATTAGTTTATCGTTAATTAGATGCCGAGAGAAGTAATTGACATTGTTGAATAATAAAATTTGAATACAGAGTTCTATAATTACTTTTAATTGGTGCGTCTTCACTAAACACGAGAATAAATAATTAAAATATTTGGAAGAAATGGAGAATTTGAGAAGATATTGGAGGCTTTCCTTTATTATAATGATAGGGATATTTAATAGTAAGGGTGTACTTTGGATTTTTAATCGGTAAAATTGGATATATTTATTATTTCATTAAAAATCAATTAATATAGATTTATTAATTCAAGAATTGATTTTCCTTTAAAATCTTATTTTATTAATATTTTAGCGAAATTGTAGAAAATATTATTATATAATACGAGCTTATTTTTGTTCTTTACTTCTATTTAAAAAAAAAAAACTATATCTATAGTTCCAAGGTTAATATGTACTATATGTATCATCAAATTTGTGTGATTAAACAAATTATACTCGCAACAAATAAATGAGTTATTTTTGCTGGTTGTATATTTGAAAGTTTATTTTGCATTAATTTGTATGAAATGAAATTAGTTTGCATTAACTGATTTCATACATTTCTAATGGAAACCTTATCTTTAAAAAAAAATACAAATTTATAAAAATATGCTTGTATGGAGTGGTTCTTTGTTCTTATTGGCATCATGCATGTTATGATTGACTCCATAGTCATTTTTTTTGCATATTAGCGTATTTTAGCATATTTTTTTCCGCAATTAGCATATTTTAGCCAATTGTAGCAAGTTTAACTTTTTTTTTAACGTAGGATGGCTAGGGGACGGCCTAGGAGACCACCCGCAGCCGATCCGGTTGATGAGCCCATTCCCACTGACAGCAAGGATCATTTCAGTCCTTTATTATGGATGCCTCACGGTGAGCACCGAGTCTCAGAGGCATCTAAAGAGGTACTTGATTACTTTTTTTTTTTAAAGTTTGGATTTTGTTGAATTTTTGTATTTTTAGGTTTTCATGTTGTTCACTTTTTTGAACGCAGAGTGAGGCAATTTTAAATGCCAGGGGTCGGTATCCGGACATGCAGTACTTCCCGATGATGGAGGCGTATCTGCAAAATTTGGGGGTGTAGCATTTGGTCGATATTCTACAGTCGGAGGCTAAGTCCATCAACGCGTCCCTGATTGCAGGACTAGTGGAGCGATGGCGCCCCGAGACGCACACGTTCCACTTACCTTTTGGAGAGATGACAGTGACTCTCCAGGACGTTAGCGCTCTATGGGGTTTGCCTATCATGGGCGTGCCCGTTGGTGGCATATCTGACCCCACAGATCCAGATGGCACGACGATTAATTACATGCTCGCTGAGTTGTTGGGAGCGGAGCCAGATATACGCAGCAACGGGGAGAAGTCCAAGTACTGTCTGGACAAGACGAAGCTGCGAGTTATGTTTGCGAGAGGTCTAGGTAGCGATTCCACTCCGATCGAGATTCAGAGGTACTCATACAACCTATTTGTATTACATTTATTTTGTACTCTGTTTCATGCGGAAAAATGAGTTGCTCTATAATTTTGATATTACAGATACACACGGGGATTCGTGATGGACCTATTTGGTTCTGTCATGTTTGCTGATTCTAGTGGTGATACCATCCCGATGATGTATCTAGAGCTGCTGCGAGACCTTCAGCCGTCGAGCGTCAGGTACAACTGGGGTGGGGCTGTCCTAGCACATCTCTACTCCAACTTGTGCCACGGTTGCAAGGTCAGTATGTTATTTATGTCTTATTTTAATTACCTACCTTGTCATGCACTTGTTGTCTTATTTTAATTATTTAACTTGTCCCTGACGGCTGGTATTCTTCAAAATATAGCGGAAAACTAAGCAAATCCACGGGCCAATGCTTCTTCTGCAGCATTGGTCGTGGTCACGGCTACCGGTGGGGGTACCTCAGCCTAACGAGGATCCATGGGGAGAGCCCGAAAATGGAAATCGACTGGCATTCGGCATGAGATGGTACGGACATCATGAGTACAAGGACAACCCTCACGGGAAGACAGCAGGTATCAGGACGGTCCGATCTCAGATTCAGAGTCTGGGTGAGACGCAGGTGCGCTGGACTCCGTACCATGAGCTATACACTGAGGGGAGGCTGCCGCAGATTGTAGAGGATGATCGGGAGATGTGGCTCTACAGGGGACCGCTGGTGTGCTTCTGGATAGTGGAGCACCACTGGCCAGACCGGGTGCTCCGCCAGTTTGATTTTCCTCCACTCATCCCCGCAGATCCAGACGTCCCGAGATCTGCGATCATGAGGCTACACGGGTAAGTTATGTTCTTTTAAGCATTTTTGTACTTAACATTAGTTCTTGTCTTTAAATTGCAATTGGCAACGATTCCTATTGTAGCCGCTCGCTTCATAAATAAGCGATTGCAACTGCTCAAATGAGAAATTTTCATCAACCCAATACGTATTTGCTGCAGGCTTGGAGTAACGTACTCCATACTGGTCAGTTATGAACTTTCCTCCAAAATGTATTGAAATTGCAATAGACATGGCCAATAAACTACATTCATAAATAACAAATATTTGGTCAGTTTACTGATTTCAATTGTGAACAGTTGTGAATAGTCGTATATGAACAGTAAATACGTATGTGAACAGTAAATACGTATGTGAACAGTAAATGTGAACAGTAAATACGTATGTGAACAGTAAATACGTATGTGAACAGTAAATGTGAACAGTAAATACGTATGTGAACAGTAAATGTGAACAGTAAATACGTATGTGAACAGTAAATACGTATGTTGAACAGTAAATACGTATGGAAATACGTATGTGAACAGTAGTGAACAGTAAATACGTATGTGAACAGTAAATACGTATGTTGAACAGTAAAATACGTATGGAAATACGTATGTGAACAGTAGTGAACAGTAAATACGTATGTGATTAACAGTAAATACGTATGTAATTAACAGTAAATACGTATATAAAATAAATACCTGACAGCAGACTCTCCGTCTCCTCCTCCTTCTTCCTCCCTCTTCCTCCCTCCTCTTCCTCCCTCTTCCTCCCTCCTCTTCCTCTTCTTCAGCCACTGAAGATTTATGTTTTCTCTCTTCTACGCACCTCTCCCTCGTACTTATAGTTTTAAAAAAAAAAACATCTACCCAAATCGCCAGGATTCCTAGCGGTCCGAATTTTTCCTGGCGGTCCGAATTTTTAATTCGGACCGCCAGGAATCCTAGCGGTTTGGGTAGAAATAAAAATATTTTAAAAACCTGGTTATTTATATTAAAATAAATTTTTTTTTGGGTAAAAATAAAAATCACGGCAATTTTCGTATCAAAACAGATTAGACGGTTCGAATCAATACTCAAAATTTCTGTTACCTGATGGGATACGAATTCCAGAGATTGACAATAGTAGTCATCCACTTATCAATCATTTCGAGTCACTGAGCAATGGGACCCACAAGCAGGAATCAACTCATCGACCGCGGGGATGGGCTGAAAAATGAATAGCGGGAATTTTCCCGCGGTGACGTGACAAGGATATATGTCCACTCCAGTACAATCTACTGATTCCCATCCCAATATACGACACTTATCGTCTCAGTTCGAAATAAACGGAGAGAAGAGTTGGTTACGGTCGTATATTTTCTAGGAAATCCAAAACCCTCTAAAAACTTTCGAATTAGACCTTCTTGCGATACTCAGAGAATACTTGTATTGGACGAAAAATGGGGAGAAAGAAGAAAACTAGGGTTTCCGACGAGGCGGAGACAAGCTCCGCCGGTGGTGGTGGATCCACCGAGAGCGGAAAGAGCTTGTACGAGGTACTCTCTCAAACCCTACTTTTTTCGTTTTCCTTGGAATTCTTTTCATTTATACCTACTGTTCTGATATGTTGATGTACTCTTGTTAAATCTGTTTAGATCTGATTTGTATGGTACCGAACCAGTATATACCATATGTCTGGTCTCTGTTAGTTCACCACTGAGTTTTTATTAATTAAAAGCCGATTAAAGTAAGAAAACCTGGTTCAGTAAAAGGCGAAGGTCCAGTTCTTACTGGTATGTACTGATACTGAGTTTGTGCAGGAAATAAAGAAGAAAATAACATCTCATCTTCTTAAGGACTTTACTGGTCAATGGAAAGATAAAATGACTTTACTGGTCAATGGAATCAGTGAAGCTCATTTGAAAACCCAACAAAGATGAATCCATTTTTCTCTTAAGGACTTCAGCAAGGGGTGTTTACTTTTTTTAAATGTTAAATTTACATAAGATCCCAGTTTTTGTGATACAAGGGACTGTAGTGCTATTAAAAATAGTTTAGGGGCATTTTTGTAACTTTTTTAGCTGAAGTTCATTTGAATTTACATAACATCACAACTCTAGGTCAATTACTAAATTGCTATTTTTGTGAACAGATTTTAGGGGTAGAGAGAACAGCAACACAACAAGAGATAAAGAAGGCATACAAAAACTTAGCCTTGCGACTTCACCCTGATAAGAACCCAGGAGATGAGGTAATTTAAATGCTATCATTACAAAAACTTAGTTTTGCATTTACCACCCAGTAAATTGTTTGATCTGTAAAAAATGCTTGCAATTGTCATATTTGATACCTGAACATACTTTGTTTTGAGATGTCTGCGAGTTACTATTAATGCCACACTGTTATATTAGTTTGATTTAATGTTATTGATTAATGATCTTAACTTAATTGAGATCTTTTTTTCTTTTTGTTCTTTATTTGTTATTTTTGTGAAATTTGAATTGAACAAAGATAATCTAAGTGGATTTGGCTATTGGTTTCCAAGTTTATATGAACTGGTTATCACAAGATGTCATTGTCTATGGAAATAAACACGGAAAAAGTTAAAGAGTGGGGTGTTATTTGTAACTAAAGAAAAGATGCTGCATCTCTGTTGGAAATTGATCTGAGTTGCAAGTAGAGTAAGATTAAAAATAATCAGGTATAATACGCATTTCTGATGACCCTTTCCTTTATTGTAGTTCATGTAGAAGTAGGACATACATTTGTTCATATGTTCAAGTATTGGCATGTAAACCTGGTTCTGTACGATACTGATTTTTCTTGGCAATTTAGCTCTAATTTATCTTACCTTATGCTATGAAAAACTCTTCAAATGGCATGAATAAAGTTATCTTTTCTTTCAGAATGCCAAGTCGAAATTTCAGCTGTTGCAAAAGGTTATTTCAATACTTGGAGATGAAGAGAAAAGATCCAATTATGACCAAACTGGCATTACCGATGATGATGTAAGTGATTCTTTTACAAAAATTCTTGCATATTTGGCCTTTTAAAATCTGGAATTTTCTTTTTCTTCCAAAAGATGTTTAAGGAAGCTGAGGAGCAGTTATAGGGGTGTCAAGTTGTTAACGTGCACAAAACGGGTTGGGTAAAAGCATTTTCATATCCTTACCCGTCAAGTCAACGAAAAAAGCTTTACCCTTACCCATACCCATACCCAATAAGCTTAACAAAAAAAACATTACCCATACCATGCATAAAACTATATCATATCATGCATGATCTCCATATATAATTTTATAATTTTTATTGTTAATAATTATCGTATAGGGTCACAGGTATGAAATAGTCTTTACCCGTACCCTTGTTATGTTAACAAAAAAAACTTTACCCTTACCCGTACCCGATAAGCTAACAAAAAAAAAAATTACCTGTTCCCGTCTTATCAAATACGATCGGGCTGGGTAAACTGATAAAAGGGTACCATTGACACCCGTAAGCAGTTGGTATAGCAGACCAGATCATTGTTTATTCTGCATTACTTAGTTGTAGCAGTAATTCAAGTGGCGTGGCATGAAAACTGGCACTTGGTGCATTATTGGTTTTTCAGCTGTTCTATTCCCCTATATGGAAATAGCTGTCACATTGCAGTGCCATAATGTAGCAGTAATTTGTTGACTGATAGTAACATGAGTTGTACCCTAGTTAGTCAGTAAGGTATTGATGCTACCGCTGTAAAATGGTTCCACAAGGCGCAACTATTTCATTAAAAAGGGGCTTGCCTGTAATTCAGAATTTTTTTTTTAATCTTTTGGTTTATAGGCACTTGATGGAGAAGCTGGAAATGATCTCCGAGATTATTTTAAAAGGACATTCAAAAAGGTTTGTTTCATCCAAGTAGATCATTAAATTTTTAGTTGCCTCTTCTATTTTGTTGAAGGTTTCATTGGTCTGTTCCTCATTTCCCATATCTAACATATACGATAAGATGTTTTTGAAATTTGACTTGCAACCATATTTGGTAAGGAAGAAATAGTTCTGATGAGCACGCCTGAATAACAATGTGATAAAGAGTCATTTTCAAGTGCACTCTGCAATACCTCAAAATTTCAGGTGTAGCCCTATCAAACAGGAAACCACCATCTTGTGTTCTTTATACATTATATAGGCATAATCAAGGTTTAATTTTGGTACATTAAAACTTGGAGATGGAGGCATAAGTGATTTCTTTTTTGACGTGTTGAGAGAACTATCTCAAGTAGTAATTAAATAATATGCCTTTTGAGGAAAAAAAAAAGGTATTAGTGGACCCTTGTTTCATGCTGCAAAAGTTTCAAACTCAACTCAAATTGGATGTAAAACTTTGTTAGTATCAGGTTTCACATTTACTAGACCTGACTGGCTCAACCTGACCAGATGACGTGACTGGTTTCTTTTATCTTTGTTTAGTTTTCATCATGACAGTTGTTAAAAGGGAGCAATCCAAAATAGTTACAGAGGGTGAGGAATACTTTCTTAAATGAATGTTTCTCTTTTCCTATTTTAGGTCACTGAGGAGGATATTGAAGAGTTTGAAGCTAACTACAGAGGCTCAGATTCAGAGAAAAATGATCTCAAGGAACTCTATGCAAAATTCGAAGGCAATATGAACAGGTACAATCTATTAGAAAGTGTAGTTTCTTATTTTATGGGCAATTGCATGTGTATCATTGCAAAGTGTCAAGATATCTTAGGTAATTTTAATAAAGAATATGAATGGTTATCCTTCATATAAAAAAGGTAAGCATAAGAAACATGACTTTAAAGATGCCCGAATTGCCCCTCTTACAGATTGTTTATATCTATCGAGGAAAAGGGAAAAGTAAGGTGGGTCTTTCACAAAATTTTGAGAGGTAGTAGTTTTAATAATAACCATATCTTAAGGAGCATATAAATTGCTTCTTTGTTTAAGGCCTATACATCATATGTTTGTGTTTCATAGAGGCAGAGGTGGAATCATTCCCTAATTCATAACTTGATCTGATTTGTCATTTTACCTTTTTCAGGCTTTTCTGTTCAATGATTTGTTCTGACGAAAAGCTTGATTCTCACCGGTACAAGGATATTATTGATGATGCTATATCCCAAGGTTTAATATAATTTATCAAGTATTATTTAGGAATTATGGGTTCTTGAATTGTACCCCTACACAATCTCATTTCACCTCAAAACATATAAAATGTGAAATTTATCAAGTCAAAAGATGCCAAAAGCACCTATTTGCTGTCCTTGTTTTTCTTTTCTTTCCAGGTGTTGAGGGGTGGTTTACTGGTTTTAGTATTATTTTTGAACAATCTAGTGAGAAATGTGATAATTCTCCCATTTCAGATAGATATATCAATGAAATATATAGTATATGCCCTCCATTATATCCATTAAAACCACAATATGCTCACCTTGTATGGACAGTAGAAATGTTTCAAGAGTTAGTTTCGTGATTTTTTTTATTTCATCTTAAACACTTTTTTTGAGGCTTAATCCAATGCTCTGTCTCTTTGTTTATTTTATTTTGTTTTTATATGGTATTGTTTTGTTTCATTTATAAATTATTTGTATTGAAGTTGCAAATCTGTTGACAGGTGAACTGAAATCTACAAAAGCATATAAGAAGTGGGCCAAGAAGGTTTCTCAAACTGAGCCTCCTACAAATCCTCTAGCTAGGCCCTCCAAGTTAGCATTTATAAACTACTATATGTTTTTCATTTTATAAATTTATATCCATAACCCTGTAATAGGTTATTTTATAACCACAGCATTTAATTTCAAATTGGCAATCCAACTATCCTGTAAGTTAAAAATTTGCTCTCTTAATCCTTTTTTTTTTTAACCTTCTTTTAGGAAAAGGAATAAAGAGGTGGATGATCTGGCCTTAGCAATAACTGAGAGAAGAAGCCAAAGAAAGGAACAATTTAACTCCATTCTTTCTTCTATTGTTTCAAAGTGCAACCCTAATTCTCATCCTGAACCAACAGATGAAGAGTTTGAAAAGGCACGGCAACGTCTTGAAAGCAGTAAACCTTCTAAGAAGAGGAAATGACATTCAACGTGTGCAATCTGTTCAAATTTAGGTACTAAGAAGCGCCATTTATTCAGAACTTGTATTATATGATTTATAATAAATGGTCGTGTGCTTTGTTTTGGTTTTGGGAAGAATGTTGGATGATATTGCTTCAATTTTAGTTTTTGCAGATCTCAGCTCAGTTTGTTTAGATTCATATCGGTAGAAGTCTTTAACCAAAGTAGTAAAAGAGTGTGTTTGACAATTTTTTGCTTCTTGCATGCAACTCTTTAAATGCATGTTTGGTTGTGGAGTAAAGTTATTTCGGATTAAATTTCTTACTCTTTTAAGTTAAAGTGAATTAAGTTGATCAAGCCTTGATTGGGCAATTGTATTCAATAGCTTTTGACAACTATTCTAAATTTCTAATTGGGATCATACATTTAGAAGATTAAGTACATGTATCAAAGAAAGAAACAGAAAAAAAATAAGAAAGCAAGTGGCCAATTAATATTTATAGCTTGCGTATACATTTATATGTTTGCTATATCCAGTTTTCTTTCATAGTTGTCAAAAGCTATTAAAGAAAAGGAATGTGTTCTTTTGCCAGGATTTTTCTATATTATCTAAGTGTTATTTTTTTTTATTTGCGAATCTTTTATCGTAAAAATTCGAAACTAATTAAATAATAATGACAACTCTAAAAGAACGGGCAACATGCGACAAGCTAGGAGACTTTTTGCATTTTCATTTTCACCGTATAAAATTATATACTTTCACCATTCATGAATATAACATAATGCAACTTATATAATATGATACACATTTAATTGCCTTAAATTAAATTTCTACGTAATTTTTTATCCGCATTGCGAATCAAGTACTAGTTAGAAGTTTAAACGTAGAATACCAACATTTGTCATGATTGGGAAAAAATTACTAGGATCATCTTTAAATTCACATCATCAACATTTTCATTTATTTAATTTTATTATTTTTCTTATTTAATTATGGCCAGAATATGATTGTATTATCTATCTTCTCCTTATTTATTTTGATCGACTTATATTTTCTCGTACTCTTTTATATATGTTTGAAGGTAATATATATATCAACATTTTCCATGATTAAAAAATAAAAACTAAAGCCTTGTGAGCTCAAAAGAAAAACTAAAGCGCATCACCAAGATCTTAGTGTTGACTAGTTGTTGTCTACTAGCAGATTTCAGGATCAAATATCAAATGGAGCACCGCCTACACGCACCTTCCATCGGAATCGACCTGGGCACCGCCTGCACGCGAGTTGCTGGATGACCACGGCTACTCTGCCATGCCGTTCTACGTGGCTTTCACCGACTCGGGGGTGCTTGTCGGGGAAGCAGCCAATCAAAAAGCAGGATCCAGAGAACCCAGTCAACACCATTTTTGGTCAGCCGTTTTTTTTTTGTTTATCATGTACCTTAATATTTATATTATCACTATTTTACAATTTTACTTTACTTGTCTCTGTTTTCCAGTGTTTGATTGGAAGCATAAGCAAACGAACAAAAATAAATGAAGGAAATTATTTCTTTATTGAATTTTTAATCTTGAATTAATGTTCTCCAAATCTGATGATCACTGATCTGTTGTTGATTACAAGCATAGTTTTACAAAAATAGATTTGTGGGTTGATCCAGGAAGATTTATTGATTGGATTATTGATCCAGACATTAATTAGCAAGGGCTGTTTTATTAGACTTGCAAAATAACTTTAATCAACTGCTCATTATAAGGGTTGTAAGTAACTCGTACATTTGCTTTCATAAGTGATACCATCATTTTTTTTCTCTGTTCTCTTTTACGTAATGATGTATTGGCTACTAATATGGTTTCTCAATAATCCAATCAATAAATGAGCATATAAATACCAATTGAGATTGAGAGATTTGTAGCAGAATAAGTAAGAAAATACATGACGAACTTAATTGAGATTTAGATTATGTCTTTATTTTTTTAGATTATTTTTTATGGTAGTACTTGGTAACCATTTTAGAAGTGGATTTGTTGATCCTTAATTAATTTATAGTGGATTAATCTTATAAGAGGAGCAAATTATGACAAACGATCTCCTTTTTTCTTTGCCCCCACAATAATGACAGAAGTAATAACTGTCAACATCACAGTACGTACATAATTTGTGTTTATTTCTAGAGTTGAGATAATTTTTTTTTATTAGTGTAAAGTGCAACCAAAAACTATATATATATATATATATATATAGTATGGCTAATTTGCTTCCGGAAGTATTTCGACCGAAGTGCTTACGGGAGCATATCTTAGTATTTGATATTCAAACAACAAATCAAAACCGTTAGATGTTCAATCTATATTAAAATGTACTTGGAGACCAAATTTTTTATTTTTTGAAATTTTTTTACTATTTATTAAGCTGGTTTGAAAACCGCTGTTTTTACACCTCTGTCTGTTTGTCTCCCCATCTGACCCTCCCTATACTCCTCTCCATTCACTTAGAAAATATTACTTTTGCTGCAGCTGTACCAACAATTATTTCAAGCTGTAGAAGATGAAATTATAGTTGCATATGTATAGATTATATATGGTCCCCTGTACATAGTAGTATGAAAAATAGCAATACCAGCTTTTGGTACAATCTTAGACTTCACTATTACTGTAGTCCTTTCATTCATACTTCAGTTGTAACTTTTTTTAGTAGCATATATATAATTGACATTAACTGATGCTATTTTTTTATTAGAATTGATGCTTGTTTACAATTAAAACTAAAGTTTTATTTGAAGCAGTTGCACACTTGAACCTCAGGATAACATTAATTCCTTCCTGTCAGGCAGAGAAATCCATTGATGGGTCTATTTTCTTTGTTTATCTTTCGTTGGAATTGATCCAACAATGGTTGCTACAATTGCTAGAGGAGGTGATTTGAGGTTAAGCAGAGATATTAATTAGAAATTAATTAGTCTGAGTTAATTGCAAAACCATTACAATATTCCTAAAATAGTATTAATTACAAAATGAAGGATAAACTTTTTTTATTTCTTGAAACGTGCACAAGAAACTAGGGAAGAGAGAGAAGAGGAGGTTTTATCCAATAATATAATACTGGCCCTTTTTGCTAATCAACATTATTAATGAAACACTTTCAATTTATAAAATTGAAGAAAAAAAATTTCCACAAAAATTCTCATTCCCATATTAAAAAATTTCATTCCCACAAAATTTCTATAATTAATTTGAAGAGTAACAAAATGAAAATTTTAGAATTTCAGGAAGTTCCTTTTAGTTAAAGAGTAATTAGCCTCCATTATAGTGTTTACTTTCTATAAAAATATATATTTAGTAATTAAAAAAATAAAAGTGCAGAAAAGGGGAGGGAATTGATGGGATTTTGAAAAATAAACGAACGCGACCACAGAAAATTCCCTCAGAGGTTCCACCGAAAATAAAAATTCGGTCATTTCAAATTTGCAGACCAATTTGTTTGTTAAAATAGAGTAATTTAGTTTAGTTTAATTTAATGTAGTGTAATTTAAATAATTGATTAAGAGTTCATGGATAGGCCTAATTTTAAGCCGAATTTGATCTTTATTTAGTAATTTAGTGATATTTTAAGTCAAATTTTAGTTTAATTTAATTAAATTACTCATATTTTTCTTTTAAGCTGAATTTGATCTTTATTTTGTAATTTAAATAGGTATTTTGAAAATTACCATTTGAATAGGATTTTTCCTAATTAGCATAATTTATTGTTATATTTACAAATGTGCATTTAAATTAAATTATTCTTACCAGGTCAAATGGAATATCCTGAGTTGTTCAGAATAGCGAAGAACAACCATAGATCATGGGAGGAATGATTCGGCTTAAATCCTATTATTCGTTATAAATTTCCTAAATTCCTGGACCGCGCGTACCCAAGTCACTCTTGTGGAATTACGGCGTACAAAGACCGAAATTACTGGAGAAGTCGCTCTCGTTTGTTTGTTTCATAGAGACAAGCTACAATGCTACACACACCTACAACATTTTACGGAATCAAACGACGAAGCTGATGAAACCAAAATCAGCCAATTAAAACCAGCCATGTCAGCATGTAAGATTGGAAATCTTTCTTTGGAAAGTCGTCCTGTCTTTTTCATTAAAATAAGGATATTTTATTTCTCTAATTAATTAGTTCATTGATAATTCTTTATTCCATCACAAATTTTTTACCAACTTCACCAGAATTTTTAACTGATTTCATTCATAGTAATCTATTATTCTATTAGGTAATGTATAATATATTGGTGCTCTCATGTTTTCGAAATTTTTAACTAGTAAATTGATAGCAATATTATTTTGTGATATGCCAATTATTTTGCAAGTTTATAGTACTGTTAGTATTAAGATTTAAATTGTTCAATATTAATTTTTTTTAAATCAGCATATAAACAACTTGATTCTTTCATTATCTGACATGCCTGGCTCGCAAATAAAATAAAAAATATAAGAATTCAAATGCCTCGTGCATTTCATATTTCATTGTGCCTCACATTTTATATCTCTGTTTTTGAAGCCGAAACTATCAATCTGAACCAAATATTCATATTAAAATATTTTTTAAAATATTCATTTGTGCTTGGAGGCCAAATTTTATATTTTTTGAAATTCTTTTACTATTTTTTAAGATTAGGTATAAAATCATTGTTTTTGGACCATCCTAAAACAGTGATTTTGTACCATCCAAAAATAGTAATTTTGTACATATATAAAAAAATAATAAATAAATTTCAAATAATATAAAATTTGGCCGTCAAGCAATTTTAATATGAATATCATATTGAACAGTTCGGATCGATTGTTTGAACTTTGAAAACAGAGACACATGATGTAAGGTACGATGAGGTATGAAAAACATAAGACATTTGAACCCTTCTCTGGAAAAAAAAAGAAAAAAAAAAGAAAGATGTACACTTTTTACTTCTAAGCATAAGATAGTTTGCGGATATAGTCTAACTTTAAAATTAGGACAGTGCTACGGTGCTATGCGTATATAAGAGCCCTCCGTGCTATGGCTCACTTTTTGAGTTTTCAAAATCCTAACGGTCGATCCGAACCGTTCAATATGATAACCATATGAATATGTACTTGCAAACTAAATTTTATATTTTTTCGAACTTTTTTACTATTTTTTTAGATAGGTAGAATTTTGATGGTCCAGAATTTTCAGAAAACACTGATTTTTCTACCTATCTAAAAAAATAGTAAAAAAATTCAAAAAAATATAAAATTTAGTTTGCAAGTACATATTCATATGGATATCACATTGAATGGTTCAGATCGACCGTTAGAATTTTAAAAAGTACCATATTAAACCGTAGTACACTAGCCATTGGTGCTATGCATAGCACCATAGCCTCACTCTTTGTACTCCGTCTAACTTTAAAATTATATGGATTTAACTCATTTAAAATTGTACGAATTTTATTAAAAAATGATTATAGAATCTGAACCGTTCAGTTTAGATCAGACGATAGAGATTTAGTCAAATTATAGATAAAATTGAAAGTGACAGTACGGTAAAGTATAAAGATTGGATAAACCGGGATACCACATACCAGCCTATCCTAGTAAATATATTAACAACGTAGTTTGTACTTCATGCAGCGCGCGCAACATATGCACACTGTTTTAAGTCTATCAACTATCCGCTGCATGAAGCCAAAACTACGCTGTGAATACAGTTATCCGCCTATCCTGGTAAATATATTGACAGAGCAGTACTACCTTTATGCAGCTCTCGATTCAAATGCACACTGTTTTAACTCTAGAGTCCATCCGCTGCATGAAGCCAAAACTACGCTGTGAATATATTTATCCGGTCCTCTCTTTTCTTTCCGTTTACATCTGCATCGATCTGCTCAGTTCTAAATTCTAATCCGAAGCGATTTTAAGAATTCTCCTTTCGATTCGTGATCGGAAGAAGCGAAATCTAACAAATTCGACGCGATTTGGAAGGAAGGCGGGACAGTAATCCAGCTAAATCACACTAAAAAATTGAGGGGTAATTCTGATTTTTTTTAAGAAATATGAGATGAGATAGTTTTGTGGGTTTTTTTTTTGTGTTTAGAAGCGCAATTGTGTTAATTTTAATTGAAGGGTATGCATTGTACCAAGTTCAGATGTACCAATTTAAAAAAAAAATCTTAATTTACAATTCTGTGTCTGAATTTATAATTCTGATTTTTTTGAAGAAATAAGAGATAGATAGTTTTATGGGTTTTTTTTTTTAATGTGTTTAGAGCTCAAGTGTGTTAATTTTTACTTGAAGGGTTATGCATTGTACCAAGTTTCAGATGTACCAATTTATTAAAAAAAAAAATCTGGCTTTACAATTCTGTGTCTGAAAGAATAGTAGGCAATTCTGACATTTTTGAAGGAATTAAGGGATAGATAGTTTTGTGGGTTTCTTTTAATGTGTTTAGAGGTGCAAATTGTGTTATTCTTACTTAAAAAGGGTTGCGCATTATACCAAGTTTCAAGTGTACCAAATTAAAAAAAAAAAAAATCTAGCTTTACAATTCTCTGGATTTATTTTCTTCTTTGGCAATTTTGAATGTACCATTCTCTTTGCATAAAACCAATTGCATTATCAATTTCTTCACATTAATAAGTGTTAAGTGTTACAAGCTATACAAAAAGAAGAAGAATGAATTAGAGAGAACAAGCAATTTAGAATGAGAGGAGTTTAATTTATTATTGTTGGAGATACTGAAATATTACCATAAAATATTTTAAATTCTTCATAGATTTTTTTTTCTTTTTGTTCAATGATATAGGTTTTAGTTGCTTGGGAAATGGTATCAGTAAACCTTGGTATACTACACTACGTACTTGACCACATATACGGTACGATCTTACATCGTGCAAAGATCGGCACCCCTTTTTTCTCCAAGGGATGGGGCGGTACCAACCTAGAGTTACTGGAGCGAATGGTAAACCAGCTGTTTCCTGACGCTGCCAGCCTGGCACGGTCACCAGCTGTTATCAAACTCACCTGGAAAACCAAGTGGGAGACAAACAGTGCATGTCTCAAGGAGGGTAGTTTTGCTACCACATGCGAGGAGGAGCTGGTACGTGCGTTACCACCTGAGTGCCGTACCGCTAGGGTTGCATTTCTGGTACCAAAATCTGTACCAGCTGAAAAGATGGCCTGTGTGGTTCACCTTGCAGGTATAATAAAGTTGGTAATCTTAGCAGTTAATTGGTACGACATGGCCTGCTTGCTTGTTACAGTGGCTGGTACCGGTATCTACAATAACAATTCTCACTGTTTTCTTCTCTTAGTGGCCGGTACCAGTATCTACAATAAGAATTCTTAGTGGCTGGTACCAGTATCTACAATAACAACTTCTCACTGTTTGCTTGTCTGGCTGGTACCAGCATCTACAATAACAATTTCTTAGTGACTGGTACCAGTATCTACAATAACAATAACAATTTCTTAGTGATTGGTAGCAGTATATACAATAACAATTTCTCACTGTTTTTACCTTTTTTATATTGGGTACTATAATTGGCTTCATTTGTGTTAAGTCAGGTAATTAAATTAAGTTGATTTATCATAGAATTTGAGGCTTCATTTGGTGATTATTTTGTCTAAGAAGCAAATTTGTAGGACTGAGTACCTTTCTATACTTGTATATATAACAGACTGGTGTATACTATAAGCACTATTAAGTCTATTACCAGTATAAACTTAGAAGTTAGAATATATTTAATAAAATGTAGGGACGGGAGATCATACATTTGAAAGAAGACTGAAGCTTGGTGCACCTCTTTTAAAGCAAAACATAGCAACTATGGTGCTTGAGAGGTAATTTTGAACTCCACTATCAATGAACATATTAAATGAGTTTTTATATAGTCCCTAAGTAAGCAATATTTATATTTTCAGAAAATGCCAAGATTGGCATTTACAAAAAAGCCCCTATTTGATGGACAAGGAATAATCTACCTGTCTTTAGAATTTGGTTTCTACTTCTCTTGTGCAAACTTACTCTTATTATCTTTTGACAAAATTATGGTTAATTTTCTCTTATGAAATAAGCATGCAATTCGGTGTGTGTGTGTGTGTTATGTTTTTAGAGAAACAAGATGAACAAATGAATAATCTAAGGGCTAAAATATGATTTTTTTTTTTTTTTTTTTTTTTTAAAAACAATACAACATACTGTCAGAGTCCCTTTTTCTCTTTTTCAAAATCCCTTCAATAAAGAATACATAGTTATTCTTTTGTTTATTTAATTAATGCATAGCCCCTATTACGGGAACCGGCGGCCGAGCATGCAACCTGGGTCAAAACTGCTTTGTGTTAGCGACTTGCTTCTTTTGGGGAAAGCTACCATAGATGAGTCAAGAAGTCTCTTGCACTGGTTAGAGGCAGAGGCCGGCATTTCCAAGACTGGCATTTGTGGCCTCAGCATGGGTAAGAAACCAGGGGTGAAAGTAGATAGAAGGAAAGGGCTGCTGAGCACCTCCTATAAATTGAATTTTTTCAGTTGTCCTTTAAAAATTTTAATTTTTACAAAAAAATATACTATTAGCCCCCCTGATAAAATTAGATTACAGAACACTTATTTATCCAGCCCCCCTATCTCAATTTTCTGGTTCTGCCCCTGTAAGAAACATTCTCTTTGTCACTCTTGTACAGTTCTTCATTACTGTGTTAGAATCTAATCTTGACCCAACATTTATATGTTAAGATCAAGGATTACAGCACCTACATTGTAACATAATGCCAGGTATAGTACTGGACCTACTGGTACTTGAATTGATATAACCTAAACTAACTCAAATTTTGAGTTTAGATCTGGACCGTCAGATCTAGTTTGGCACGAATATTTAAGGGGCCCGTGCATTCCACCTCGGGCTGAATTGGCCCGGATTCTGATCTGGCAGTCCACAGCTAAACTCAAAATTTGAGTTACTTTAGAGGATCTGGACTCCTGGTATGGTTATTCCTGATATGAACCTATTAGGTATGGAACTTTAGGAGAGGGTAATTTATATAGTTGGTTCAATTATCTTTTCTTTATGAGTTTTAGGAGTGAATTTTGAGCTGTATGAGGCTAAGCTAAGAATGTTATGCTGCTTAGAAAATTACAGATCTACAGTACACCTATATTATATAATAAACTTATCAAAATATTGTCATAGAAGATCCTGAAAGCCATGTATCCATGATATTGTTGACCAAAAAAATACTTCTGAATATGTGATTCAAAATAATGGTCTAGTCCTGAGAAAACCTATTTCTCAACCTCTATGGTTTTGGGCTTACCGGCATCTCTCCAATATCTGAAACAGTGAAACTTTAAAATCAGTTTGTTAGCAAAAACTGAAATTGTTCAGTAAAATAAAAGCGCATTAAAGTAGTTTATGGGGCCCCAAGGTTCATTTTGTCATTTTTGCTCAGCTATTTTGGGGAGGTTTATTTTCATAAAAAACTCATTATTGGTTCTTGTTAGTTGTTACTACAATTACAAGCATGATATTGTTAAAATATAGGTGGGGTCCATGCAGCGATGGTGGGGGCTCTCCACCCTACTCCAATTGCCACTCTACCGTTCCTAGCCCCACACTCTGCTGTTGTACCATTTTGCGAGGGTCTGTACCAGCATGTTACGGCATGGGATGCACTGAAGGAGGATGCATCAAATCCCATTGCAAAATGTAATGGTGAAGTGACACTTGAGCAGGTCAAAGAAAAGCTTCGCTCTGTGCTCTCTCTCACTGATGTTACCAAATTTCCAGTGCCGAAAAACCCAAATGCAGTTATTTTTGTGGCTGCAACAGTGAGTTTTTTTTTTTCCGGGGGTATTTTGTAATTCTAGCAAACAACCTGGAAATTTGAGATATCTCAGAGGACAGACTCTAATTTTTATATAAAGAGCTTCCCATATCATGACTATTTTTTAGATAGGTAGAAAATCACCATTTTTCAGAAAATTCTGGACCATAAAAAAACTGTGATTTTGTACCTATAAAAGAATAGAAAAAAATCCCAAAAAATATAAAATTTGGTCTCCAAGCACAATTTAATATGGAGATCATGTTGGACGGTTCAAATCGACTGTTTGGACCTTGAAATATGGACATGAAGTAAATCATGGGCTTTACTTCTGAAAGCACCTTAGTAGCCCACCTCACACTAAAGAATTTATTTTCACTTTCTTTTGGCTGGATTTTATCCTGAACCTGAAATGAACAACAGATTACACAAATGATCCATCCACTAGGATTTGTTTCCTGTAATTTTTTCTATGAAGAGTTTATTATATCATGGAACTTCACTTTATGGGAATGTAGGATGATGGGTACATACCGAAACACTCAGTATTGGAGTTGCAAAAGGCGTGGCCTGGGTCAGAGGTGCGGTGGGTCACAGGGGGCCATGTGTCATCTTTTTTCCTACATGGAGATGCTTTTCGCAAGGCCATTGTTGATGGCCTCAATAGATTGCCTTTGACGAAGTCTTTAATATAACCTTCAGAAATGCATTCCTTGGTATGGTTTACCATTATTCAATTTTTTTTTTCCAATTTGTTTAATTGGGTCATTCGGTAGAGACAGAGGGAGTATACAAACTCAAATCTACCGGTGATAGGATCTGTTCTGGTTGATTGAAAATATGAAATAAAGAAGTTTTTAACTATTTAAAACTTGGTGTCATAATCAATCAAGCCACTGCTTTGTTACTTATTAGCATACACTTACACAACCTTCTACTTATTAGCATACACTTACACAACCTTCTACTTATTAGCATACACTTACACAACCTTCTTAAACAAGGTATTAATCCCTGTACCACTATATAACAAAATAAGCAAAAAAGGAAAAACAAATAAGTACATAAAAGAACCAAAAGAAGAAAATCAATTCAAAACAAAAGCAAACCAACAAGGAAAGCCAAATACGTATACATTATTTAAGTATATGTTATCATAGCATACTATCAATCTTCGATGGTAACCGTCGGAAGAAATTTACCGGAACGGGCGGTAACTTGCTTCTAAATCTCGGGTGCCGCAACAAATAGAGACCCGCTACAAGTGCAACTACCCGAAATGGGGTCACATAAAGCGCCACAGCAGCAATTAAACATAACACTACAAACAAGCACGTAGCTCTGGGATCTCTCCAGCTCAGTAGGGAACCCAACCTCTCCCCTTGTGTTGCCATGTCACCAACAACCGTTTGTATCCTCCCTGCTACGCTTCTAAGCCGGTCATACCGCATGTACACCAAATCTTGCGGCTTTGATGTCGGAAAAGTGTCAAATTCTTCGTCTAGTTCGTCAGGGTTAGCGGCCTCGGCCCAGGATATTTTAGTATCCATGTGTGGAGGATGGCGAGGTCGTGATTTATAATTCCAAAGCCCGATGAAAAACATGTAGAGAAAGACGGTTGGGAGGATAAGTTCGGGGTACCACACGAGAATCAAAAGTAGTATGTGCACAAGCACTGTTGTTGCCGGGTTTTTCCACTTGCATACGTCTCCTAGCCATGAGAAAACAGCAACTAGGCCAGAGAGAAGGGACATTACGCGAAAGAAGTTAGCCTTGCTTCGCCGCATGCTCCACAAGTGTGATTCAACATCAAGCATGTATTCAACTACTTCCTTGCGGAGTGGTGGCTCGGTTCGGCCTAGCCTGACTGCCACTATGCTCATAGCTTGGTACCTATAAGTTTAAAAATTTGAGAATAATTAGGAGAGTTTGGTTGATCCTCTTTCTAAAACTTTAGTGAGGCTAAGGTACTGATGAATAACGACTCGAAATAGTTCTTGTTTGAAAGAATAATGTACAGCTAAGGTACTGATATATGTAATGAGGCTATGGTAATTTGCAAAGCGCAGATTGGTCCATGCTATGGATCCATATCTTCGTTTTCAGAATCTAAATAGTCGATCCGAACCACTCAACATGAACTCTATATGAAAATGCACTTAAAGATCAAATTTACATTTTTTAGAATTTTTTTACTTTTTTTTAAATAGGTAGAAAATCACTATGAGATGGTCAAAATCTTTAGATCGGGTGATTTTCTACCTATTTAAAAAAATAGAAAAAAATTCTAAAAACTGTAAAATTTGGTCACCAAGTATATTTTTATATGGAGATCATTTTGAACTGTTCGGATCGATTGTTTAAACTTTTTTTAAATGGAGATATTGATCCATAGCATGGACCATTATGTGCTTTGCAAAGTGCCATAGCCTCACTCTATATGCTTAACATATATCATTGTTTTGTAATGCAAGTCTCAAAGTTTCAACCTACATTTGATATGCTTAAACCCTAAAACTATTACCTGAGACTGTCAAGTTGGCTGACAGTAAAAGGATGTAAATAGTGCATCTTTGGAAGCAGGGGTTGGCTATACATGTGCATCATTGAAGCAATAGACAGGCAGGTAAATCTAACAGCTAACTGTAGTTCACCCATCTTCTTGACTCCTGATGGTGTCAAAACAATAAGCGGGTAGGAGTGTGTGTAGACCCGATCAGTTTCAAGAGTTGACAACCGGATTCGGACTTTTCCAATCCGTGAGTCCCGGGTAGAGCTTGCACCGCCTCCAAGATGGCAATTGTCAAAAACACCTATCAATTTTTGGAGATTTCAGCTCAGGATTCTATACTATTTTATAAGGAACTTGCAAATAGAGGTTTCATAACTTTTTTGGCTAGTCCTAGTGCATGTACAATAGTCAGTGCTTCTTTTAGAGCACCTTCTCCTATATCAAATGTGCATTAATCTAAGCAACTAGTATTTCAATAGCTAGTAGTTAGCACAAGGTACACAAAATGACTCAATTGGTAAACAGTTGCATACGTAAATAGGGATAATATCAGACTACATATTTGTATCTTTTAATAAAAGATAAAATTAGCACTTTATAAATTTGTGAGTTTTAAAAATTAGAAGGGTAAATATGATATTATGAATTTTAAAGAGGGAAATACATAATTTCGAGGTTTTTGAGGGGTATACATGAAATTCCTTCTTTTTGATACCTATTGTGATGACAGTAGAAGGATCATAGACCTCCCAGGTGTACTGCTCGTTCCAGCTCGGGCTAAACGAACCGACCAAGGTCCTCGTCCGGACCCATTTCTGACCATATTTCGCCACACAATACGCATCTGTTGTGCCTCTACCTTCTCGATTTTTCATAGGGAGCAATGCCTTTGCACCCAAAATACCCACCTCCAAAACCCCAACAGCCGGGCGCCACAACTGTCGAGCAGTTGGCCGAGTATCACTTATATACATAGTCGATTCATCCATGACATGGTAAGCTCCTTCTAAACAAACCCGTAAGTGCACCCGGCTTGCAAATCGAAGCTCCCTTCTTGTCTCACCTTCTAGTGCTGGGATGCCAAATTTTTCGAGATCAAACCAACGAGACTGCACGAATGGCCGGTGGTCCAGTCGTTTTTCGAATAAGGTTAGTGGTAGTGCAACTCGGCCTAGCAAGTCGTCTTTACGGGAACTGACATGGTCTTCTACATGTAGCACGAGTTGTTCTTCGAATGGTTCAGCTACTACAAAGAGAAGGTCTTCATTCCATTTCGGATTAAGTGCCGACGACACGCTATGGCGTGTTTTTAACACCTGAAGAATGTACAGAGAAACTTTTTATTTGTACTAGTAAATAATTCTCAAAAACTTATTAAAATTATCTACTGTAAATTTTCTTAACTGCACTAGTTTCACATTTTGGTTGGGAAACTACATTTTGGGTTTTTACAAGGAATTCAAATGAGAAATTTCTCCATGACATAATAGTGCCACTGAAAGTACAAGTAATGTTGCACATCAGTTATAAGGGTAAAGATATTGACAGAGTTGTTTTGGCTTCATGCAGCACATGAACAATGGAGTCAAAACAACACTTTATATGACTTGTACTGCTCTGCATGAAGCAAAAACTACTCTGTCAATATCTTTACCCCATTATCAACGGCACTTTGTGCCGCTGGCTCTGCACTGGTTGCCAATTAATGAACAAAATAATTATACAACATTCATATGTAAAATTTACACTGTACATGTCAACTTTTCATACCTGATTCCCAACTTGAGCTTTAACAAACACCTCCGGTGTGCGTCCCCGTGTGGCGGGTTGAACATCTTGTGCCTCGATGACATTGACTCTAAGATACCAAAGTTTAGGCGAGACATAGACCTTTGATCGTACACTTGCTACACCTTCCCCACATACCGTTGCCGCATCTGAGTGCCATGCCTCGGGAAATGCCTCATCTGCTTGTGTACCAATCCAAACTGCCACCATGAGCTCACCTCGTACTTTCAACCCATCAACCCGTCGTGGATCCTCTAGGCGGTACCACTGTGGGGCCAATGGACTGTCCGGTGGGACCCTCGTAGGAACCTCATTGAGGTCGAAAACGACCTTTCCCATGTAGTCGTCTCGGCCAACCATCTCTTTATCCTTTACATAAACTTCTAGAGCCGATGATTGGACCCGGTCTTTGGAGAAGGCAAAAACTTGGTTCCATTCGGGGTTTGCACGCTTCTCGAGATGCCGTGTCTTGCCTCTGTAGTTACCTAGCTTCACCTCCACGTAGGGGTCGCAACTTCCCGTTAGGGGATTTAAGGGTAGATCCCTATATTTGAAGAAATCATTAAAATCATCATTTTTTATGACACCTTATAAGTTATATATGTTGTTATCCTTCTCTGAAACAGGAATTTGTTTACTTTTTATATTATTTTTGTCAAAATCATCATTTTCCATCTTTTACTTTGCAAAAGGAGTCATAATATTCAGCCAATGCCAATTAAATGAACTACATTTCTAATTTACTTCCTAGAGATCCAAACAAAATATACATCTCCAAGAATTTGTCACAAATAAAATATAATGATGAATGATAATGTATTAAATAATGACATGCACATACTTGGCTTTGACAACTCGGACATAGAGGTAGTACATCTGCTCGACCAGGTCATACGTGCCGGTGAGCTTGTCGTTGCCACGGGCCCCACCCGTGGCGGGCCATCGCTCACCCAAAAGCGGGTTGGTGTCCTTCAATTGGAAGTCTTCATGGTGCCGTTCATCATCATGGTTTACAATAGGGTGGGTCATTGCAAATTCTAGTTTATTTTCACTGCAAGTATATAATTTTTTAACCCTAGAAAAACAAAGGTTTGTAAGGAGAAAATATATAAGCAAATGAGCACTTCACCAAAAAAAAAAAATGAAGAAAAAGGTGACTAGCGAATATTAATCAAGAAAAGCATCTTTGTGGGACTATCATGGATGGAATTTCATGTCTGATTATATTTCTAAGCATTATAGAACCTTTTTGTCTAGTGGAAAAATTTAACAAGTATCAAACTTCATGTCTGAATAAACTTTTAATAAAATTTGCTAGTAGGACATGCAACTTAAGTTATATAGACAACAAGTAGCTCTATCATTTCTATAGATTATTTTTTTTTTTTATTAAGCTTCATATAGATGTTTTACTTATTTTCATCAAACTAACCTTGAATTATAGTAATCATGCATGTTAATTATATGGAAACAAACCGAGCTCACCTTATTCAAGGAGATGGCAACAAACAAGTGAATTCCAAAGCTACCTCTCTCTCTCCTCCTCCTAAATTGCATGCACAAATAGTAGTAGAGAGAGACTCAAATATAAGCACTTACAAACTTCCTTTTAGTCTGAGAGCGATCAATATGCTTTTCTCTTTTCAGACTTGACTTTGCCTCTAGTTTGTGCAATGGATCAGCCCTTCGTGAAGTAAGGCATAGGAGAGATGTACATGTTCCCTAGCTCTCACTCTCTCTCACACACTCTCTCTCTACACTTTGCTTTCAGAGAGAGGAAAATTAGCTTTTAGGCATGGAGAAAAAAAGCATTGGAACCTAATTAATTTCATCTGAGGGGACCCAATTATTATACCCAGTCAACTTTAAAATTTTCCTATGTTTAGAATCATCTAATCAACTGTATTTTAATGTAGGATCACTTGATTAATTTACTTTCACAAATTAAGATTTACACCGAAGTACTTGTTGATTTGATAATTAATTATATACAATTAATTAACATTACAAAAATGTGTCACTATCCGCGAGGGTAAAGGTGTTTTTTTTTACGGTATCTTCGCGGATACTCTTGTTGGTAATACTGATACACTCAGAAATAGCAATTTCTGTCGGTGTACCGTCGGAAATTGTCACTTTTTACCCTCGCAGATACTGGCCTTTTTTTGTAGTTAAAAGTACGTGCTAGAGATAATGTTGAATTAATCTTTATTGGTTATACAAATATTTTGTAAATTTTATATTTGTTGGACTTTAACTTTAGAAACAAAATCAAAAGAAAAATTATTGGCATGATCGTAAAATCTGTTGAAGATATATAGGGCTTGTTTTGTTAACATTTTGAAAACAAATTTAACTTAGTTTAAAATATCAAACTGAGTATACACACACACATAAAATATTAGTCGTGTTATACTTAATTTTTGATATTTAATAAGCTCTATAGAGGTTAATGTGCAAAAGTGATGGATAAACAATATGCACAATTCAATGATCTACAACCGTTTGATTGAAAATTAATGAGTTTGACTACTAAAATGACTATGATAAAATTTAAGAAATTGGAGAGAATTCATGCATCGATTTTCTGTGACGCTTTCATTGCAGTAGAATATTATAAGTTGTTAATTTTATCATTTATCATATTATGATGTGTGTTGCATAAACATTGCATAGATTTTTATTGTAGTTATTTTTGACCAAAAAAGAAGATAAATGTTAGTCATTCGATTGCTATCAAATTCATAGTTCATTGTGAACTTTTAACTTAATATCTCGAACTTATACAATGTTTAAATGTAGAAATATTTCCCTTTAAGAAGATGATAGAAACAAGAAGAGAAATAAAGAAGGGAATTGATTCCTAAGTCGCTTTGTTAAGCAAGGAATATTTGTACTAATTACCTGATTTTGATTTGACACGTTGAACAAAGTGAGATTGGAAGCATTCCAAATTCTAAAATTATTTTACTACAATTTAGTGTACAGTATTTTTTTCAAGACATGTTAGTCTGGTTTATAATAACATGTGTAATATGTAAGAGAGAATCTTGTACATGGAGCGCACGACTTAGAGATAAAAGTTGCTTTAAGGGTCTCTTGTTGAATAAGCTTAGAAAAGAGATTGATTTTTCTCAATCCTTTAATGCCTAGTTGCATCAAATATCTGGACTAAAGGCACAGAATATATTCTCACAACACTTCACAAAATATGTTATTTCTTTGTATCCAATGAGCACCCAACCAATTTTTAACTTGACAAAATGGACCGATTTTTTAATCAGTACCATTAAAAAAAAATTAAATTCATACCATCAATCTCAACAAATTTCAATTGAAAAAGATGGTATGGGTTTAATTTAAGGGGGAATCGGTTATATACCCATCAAAACTTTTGAAATTGGATATTTGCCCATATCCTATTCAAAATTTACCTCAATTTTGAATAGGATATGGGCAAATATCCAATTTCAAAAGTTTTGATGGGTATATAACCGATTATGCCTTAATTTAATTATTCTTTTATGTTACTGATAAAGAAAATCGACAAAAATGGAATGGATGTTTTCATTATGAGGCAAACAAAAATATTACAAAATGAAAATCAGTATGAAAAATTGTAACACAAGTCCAGGAGTCAAAAGGACACTAATTAGTTGATTGGTTACAACTTACAATACAACTCTATTAAAATATTCACCATAATAAGAAAATTTTGGAAGTCAATTTGTTGTTATACAAAAATAAATGATAAAAAAAAAAACAGAAGAGAAATAAAAATAAAGCTAAGATGCAAACACTCAGTTTTCACAACATAGTGTAGCTTTGCAAAAGGAACAAGAGTACATGAAGAGCAGGTCAATACAAATATTCGCAAAAGGTTTTGATCGATAACTAACCATAACAGAAGCTCAATTTAATCAGCTTGTAAGCAATATAGCTGGCGAATATTCCCAGAAGCTGGAGAAGGAAACAATAATAAGAGAAGGGCATTTCAGTCAATTTTACATTCATCATCAAGGTAAGAGATAATAAAAGAGACCAACAATGATTAGGCTTGTCACAATTTCTTTCTTTTTTATAATAAGAGAAAAGTTCCCCAAAAATATAACTTAACTTTTAAGTATCCCAAGTCCCCAACAAGAGAACCCGAAACAATGTAAAATGGGCATACTCTTGGCACCTTTTTAATAAATTTCAAATAAAAGAATATGTGGTATTTTCCAAATCGTTATATATTCCTATGCCATAATTTTCATGAATCAAATGCCCATTGGCCTCATCATATAACTATAATTTTGTTCCATTATAGTATTATACATTCAAAAATCCAAATTTCAAACAAAAAGTGTAAACTATTGATCTTGTTCTATTTCAAGAATAATGTATCCTTGTCAAGAATTACAGAATTTGGAGTTCACTTTTTATATTAAGATCAATAATTAGAATTAATGCACCATTACTAACAATGATCTGTTGACTTTTTGAGTTTCTTGGTCCCGTACAATAAAAAGTTTACAATTTTTGATGCAAATGCATCACTCTCAAGTCTCAACAATTATTTTTTCTGTTTAGACTTTGAATTTTGAATTATTAATGGAACAAAAATCATGGTCATAATGGGTTACCGAAAATAATAGTGTTGGATCCCAAATTTTCATATATGTCATATTTTTAAGAAAAATAAAGTTAGGAAACAGATACATACAATATAGCCAGTCTCTGAATTGGGCATGGAGTGCGCATGCTAAATCCCGT
Organism: Carex parvula; assembly: GCA_025461045.1. Lineage (NCBI taxonomy): Eukaryota > Viridiplantae > Streptophyta > Magnoliopsida > Poales > Cyperaceae > Carex > Carex parvula. The sequence goes on along the minus strand of JAJGRW010000687.1, from coordinate 277,998 downwards.
TTTCTATTCTCATCGAGTTGCAAGCTTCTAATTGTTTGTTCGGTTTCTTTCAGATTCACTTCCTGAAATGAAACTCAGCCATTAAAAATCTCCTTATACTGCATCTTAACTGTTAGTTTTTTTTTTATGAAATTAGTGGTATATCCACCCGCTTCATTACTGAAACAAAAGTTTTACAACCTACATATTTGCAATCTAACCCCTCACCTACTACATCACATTTATCTCACAAGTGCACTACCATTTTCGCATCAATCCCTTAACATTTAATCTATTTACTCCCACATTTAAACTGTTAGTTGTTATTTGTTAATATTCAATATCTCCAGAGGAGCAAATTTTTTCTGAAACTTTTATTTACTACTTGCATGCCTTTTTAATTTAATTATTTGGTTGTCATATTTATTTAATGTGTGTGTGTTTAGTTCCGGGTTGTTACCTTTTTCTTCTGGGCTTCTCTATAAGCTTCCGGCAATAAAAATGGATTCATAATGGTCGGTTCTGAAACTTCTGGGTTAACCCAACTAGGAATCTGTAAATAAACACAAAATTAAAGACGAAATTTGTTATTCTATTTCATTAGTAGTTTTATTCGAAATGCAACAAAGACTATAAGAAAGATATTTCAACTCAATAAGTAAACTCAGATCAAATTATATATTTTTGTACCAAGAAATTGGTGAAGAGGTCAGGATCAAGACAGGTGGCAGATTCTGATTGCGCATCAGAGACACCAGCAGGGTGAGAAAGTGCATCGTGTGGATCAACCATGCCCAAAATAAAAGGCTGGTCCCACTTGTTCTCATTTGGGTTTATTTCCGATTGTGCCAGGTGCTCCCCCAATTGTGCATAGTATGTATTAAACGGAGCTACCTGTCATCACACAAGATATTATTTATTTTGACACTGGCAATAGTAAGTACTAATTTATGCACCAAGGCAAAGTACCATTGAAGTATAGGTATGCGTCAAAGAGACCTATTCCACCCATTTCCATTAACATAGAGATATTGATCCATCGCACGACCGTTCCGCGCTTTGCAAAGTACCATAGCCTCACTCATTGCTGAATTAGATTGGGCTTAACCAAGTTTTATACACTCAGTTCGTGAAAATCTTATCAAGAACAAATAGTAAATAACAAAAATAAATCACCTGAAGCTTGTGATTGTCGCCTACAATAAGAGGTCGCTGATTCACTCCCAAGTAGAAAATACACTCACGGCAATTAGCAATGCAGATTCGCTTTGTAGCCACCACAATTTGCACCCTTTCACAATGCTCAATCTTCACTGCCTGTTCACAAAACAAAATAAGTTGCTTATTGCTATATGAAATATAACCTATTTCTCATATGAAGGGGAGCTTGACGGTGTTATATTTGACAAAAATGTGAAAATATCATACCTTGCCAATGGCACCAAGCACAATGGTTGCATCAGAACATCCATATACAGTAGCATAGCTCACTGGTGCCAGTATGTATATCATTGAATCATGACAGTTCAGTACCTTTGAAAACAGAAAGAAGATTTGTTTTACACAAGTGATACATAAACAACAGTAATTCATAATTTTGTTTTAACCAAAACATGCTCCCCATGTGCTTAATATAAATTTACTTAGGTTGGACAGAATTAAACTTCAAACAGAAGTAAAGGTTTCTTACAAAAGAACTCAAGAGTGCTGCTACAAACTTTGAGGATCATAATTGGTATCCCTGCACACCACTATAACATTATACATATGAACACATAGTGCTGGTACAAGTTTCAAGTGATCATAATTGGTATTCCCTGCATACTACGACAATTGATAAGATGAACAGAAAAGCTAATGGAAAAATTCCAAAATTAACCCTGCTTTCATACCTTTACAGAATGCCCCTTTATATCTCCCAGATGTTTAACCACTGAAGCCTTTGAAAACCCTTCAACAAATGTCTGGTTTCTATAATACGCTGGATTGCTGCCATTATTCACTTGCCCCCTTGAATTATTATTATTCGCACCACTATTACTTGGGAGTGCATCCACCATGGTGATATCAGTATCTGTGCTACCACCACTTAAATGAGGAGCACTAGTATCCTTTAAAGGAGATATTCCCTTTTCCTTTTCATTGGCATTTTCTAATGTGGCAGTGATCTGCTGAGAGATCCACTCATGGATCTGTGAAGCAGGTACAGGTGCAGCCGGCATGTCAGGATCTGAATTTGCAAAGAAAGGGGAGGCTTGGGTTATAGCTAAACCCTCTGAAAATTGCATTAGAAACCCTAGGTGGCCAAATGTGTCTTGAGTTATTACCTGCCAAGTAAATGCAGAGCTAATCAATAACTTTTTAGAGTTACACTGATCAATAAGCTTCCCAAATCAATACAGATCCAAAATATCGCATTCACCTTTTGCGACTCTTTTGTGATCATTTATTGTCTTACTAAAATTTGGTTTACTTCATGCACTCAGTCTAAGATAGTAAAATTTGAAGAGTTCTTCAACTAATGATACAGACCTTGTGCCTAAAATCCCTAAAAGCACCATATGACAAAAACAAAAGAAAAACAAGGAACCGGTACCAATCCAAGGGCAAACCAGGAATGAAAAAAAAAAGAAAATACACACCAGAGCATCATCCCCTTCTACTCCTTCAAGGGCATCAGAGAGAAGGGATAGAATGTTTGCCATGTGCTTTTGAAGATAAGAGAGCTGGTGGGACTCCTCGTCAGATTGTGAAGGCATGAACTTCCTACTATTACTCCTCACCAACTGTACCAATAGAAAACAGAACAGATAAGTAAATGACAATATTTTACGTTACAAAACTAACCCAATAATTTGATAAACATTTCCATTAACAACTTTTAATTTGAATACAAATAAACTTCGTAAAGATAAATATGACCAAAGAAGTGTGAGAGACTTCCATTAGACAACCAATAGAAATCTGCACGTGTTAACAGTATTTTGGTAATACGGCATGTGGCAATTGGAATCAACTGAATCATATCAGGTCAAATGTAGACGAGCAATCTTAATTGAAAATCAAGTATTATGAGAAACCGACAATTCTAAGGCACTTAAAGCAGTAACTAAAATTTAACATGCAGGTATCAGAAATTTATCTAATTATCAGTCTCCTCTACGCACCATTTCACAAGGACTCATCCATAAATGACTTATACCCCATGTAAATGGCAATGTACCACAAAAAAATAACCAATTTAAGGGGCAAGAGTATAAAGATTTGACTTTTGAAGAGTGTGATCATGAAGTCCATCTTTTCAAGGAATTGTATACAAAAAAAAAAAAAAAAAAATTAAACTTAAACAGTTTTAACCTGAATTGGAGAAAGTGCAGATAGATATCCATCAAATGCTGAGGCATGAGGCCACACTTCATTGGCCAACGGAGAATCCTTGCTGGCACGAGGCACCAATCTTTTGTAGCCTTGCACATAGAGAAACAAAAGCACATCTCTCAAATCAGCAGTACCTTGTCCTTCTACCCCCAAATCTTTGTCTTCGTAATGCAACACCCCTGCTAGGGTTTGAAGGATCAAAGAGGAGGTTTCCGTCGAGATCTGGAGGGACTCAGCAAGGGAGGCGGCGTCAATGCGGTGACCAGGGTTAGAGCCTTCGCTGAGCTTAGTTTTGAGAGGAGAAAGGAGGGAAAGGGGGTCGGGTAGTGAGAACTTTGGTATAGGGAGGAGACCATGGTCAAAGACCTCACGGCGGGGACGGATGAGAGGGACGGAGATAGACGCGGAGGAAGCGGAGGGAGGAGGAGGTGGTGGAGTAGAGGATTCCGGTGCCATCTCCGACGAGATCTCCGGCGTGGTCTCCGGTGGGTCCGGGTTCATGGTTGTCGGATTTTAGAAAGCGATTGAGAGAGAGAGAGTCGTCAGGATCCAATAAGACAAGAGAAGGAATCAGGAATGGGGTCACGGGAGAGAAAGAGAGAGAGGAGCAAATGACATCTCTATCTATTTTGGGTTGACTTCAGGAATTGGGATTCATTGTAAATGGGCTTTCTATTGGGCCGTGCAACCACTGTTTATATGGATCATGAAATGAAGGTTAGACTCAGTTACAACAGGCCTGGTTTCGGGCTGACAGAGGCCTAATATAGGGAAATGGGCTTTGCCCCGTTAGAGTTGCTCCCACACAAGCTTGAGAGAGGGAGGACACGGTAGAAGAAGTGACCGAATGGTTAAACTCTTTCCAGAATTTTTTTATTTGTAACATTTTTAAAAAATCAAAATTAAAAAGTGCCCCTTTTTTTTTTTTTTTAAATCTCAAATACTAGCAAACATGCATGCAGATTTAGACCGCATAATTCTCAACGGTAATATGCAAACTAATCTTTCTATAGCTTCCGAGATATCTTAAAAGGTATGTTGGTATGCATGGGAATAAGTGGGAATAAGTGGGAATAAGTGGGAATAAGTGTATTTTTGGGTTATCCGGGATATTATTACTTGAACCGTTCCGATGACATTTTATTTCTCATTCGTTCTCATATTATTTTCCAAACAAATTCCCACCCTATGTAAAATGATGGGAATCAATAACAAGATCGGATTGAATTTAATTATTTGTTTTCCACGGTGGATGTCGATTTCTCTTATATATTTATTTCTCTCATATTTGCATTAAACACTAAACAAACTTGTAGAGAAATTTATAAATATTATTGCACAAATTAAAAAAAAAATAGAGAAGCATTGTCCACATATTTTATTTTGTTACAAATAATCAGACGAGTCAGCAAGTTTGCGCAACTAGCTAAGCCTTATTTGTCTTTTGAATGTTTGAGGCCAACATAAAGACTATTAAACAAATCAAATTAACATTTTGAATGAGCAAGCTTCGAGTAGATAAAAATTTTGGCTAAAGAAAAGCTTTGAGTAGAGTGTTGTAAGTTTTGCAAAAATAGAAATACCTACAGACACGGACGGTTTAAATTAATTCTAGTTGGACTAAATTCAATCCCGTACCTATAAAAATTATAGGGGAGTCTGTTGTAAGATTCGCACAAAGTTAAAAGAATGGTTCAGATTTAATTATGGCACCTCAGGTACCTGGGGAATACGAATTTGCCCACTATTTTGATGTCAATCTGATTAATTTTAAACTGGCTCACACGAGAAAATAACAAGTTTAAGAACTGTTAAAACTATAGAGGATTGATCTCAGATTTTATCATCATCATAGCTCAAAGATGCAATGGCTAGGATTAGTTCAAGTGTCAAAATAGAAATAGAATAGAATAGTTGGTACATTGGTACCAGAGATTATCATAAATAGAAATAGTAACGTTAGGATTTCCAACGGCTCTTTAAGAGCTTGTATTATAATAGCTCTAGAAAAATTGTAACATATAACACAAGATATACAATCAAATAATATTCCGCATACTTTTCTCAAAGTACGAATCCTCCTCATATCTCACAAAATCAACAAGAACACCTAGCTAGTTCTACTTCAAATAAAAAATTCAAAAAATGTAAAATTTGATCTGCAAGCACATTTTATTGTGGAGATCATGTTGAACGGTTTGAATTGATGATTTGGACTTTAAAAATGAAAAAAATAGTTGTTGTAACTTTGTTGTAACTCAAATTTGTTAATTGTAACTTGATCCCTCCTCTATATATATATACTAACATTTTCTTCATGTTCTCTCAGTTAGCTAGCCTAGCACGCAAGCTGTTTTTTAGACCATTACAATTCACTTGAAAATCCTGATATACTACAAATAGTAATAGTGGAATTTTATTTTTGTTCTCTCTCATATTAATTAGCCTAGCTGGCGCACAAGCTATTTGGACGAGAAATCACTTGAAAATTCTGATATACAACAAATAGTAATAGGTGTTGTTTTATGAAAACCAAATAGTTTCAAGGAGAAAGAGTAAAAGCAGTAAAATTTAGGTGCATGCTCTAATTATATAAATTGCTAAATGATATTAGAGAACACCTCATAATCAATTAATGCTAACAAATTAATTAATTATTGCATTATGCATGCAGTGGCTAATCCACATGCACATATTGAAAACCGTATTTTTAAACTATTGGTTATATGTAAGATACGGTCTTGTGACGAACTTGATGAAGAAAAAAGTTGTCATTGCATGTTTTGTTATCTATGTTCCTATTTTTTTTTTTTTTTAAATTATCCAAAATGCTATAAAAATTAGCAAAAAATGATCACAAGCCGCAGGGGAAAATTGTATTTTTTTAATGAAAACAAAATTGCATTTTTTTAAGAAAAATGTGAAGTCATTCAGAATAAATTCATTTTAATTTTAGATTTATTATCGCTTATGTACGTAGGTTCTCTGTGACAATAAAAAAACTAATATTGTGATTAGTTGTTATAACTTATAAGAGATCTCAAGTGAAAAAACATTGAACCGTTTAGACAAATTATATTCCTACTCCATGCATGCATGCTTATAGCTAGGCAGTTTGTATGATATGACTCTGTGTGTGTGTGTATATATATATAACCAATACTTGCATTGTTGTATTTAGCATGCAGGTTGTAAGAAGCTTTTCTGCAATATAAAGTTTTTTTTTTTTTTTGAAGAAAAAGATAACAAAAAGTCAAGATTGGTTACATGCTCTTAACCAATGAAAAAAAGGGTCTTAATAATTATGTCATGCAAATATAATAAAGGTAACAAAAGGTCTCAATTGGCATATGTGCATTTATTGTTACAATAGATTTTAAATTCTGTTGAATGGTCTTTTGGAATCACAAATTTATTAGTACAAAATAGCTTCTTCTTCATGCGTTTTCCTTTTTTATAGACATTTTCATCAAACTATCATCATCTCTCTCCATTTTGTAAGACCTAATTATAGTTTTAATGACACTATAATTTAAACAATATTATAAATTAATTAATTTTAGTTAATTGAGATATCAAGTTTCTCCCATCAATATAGATAGAAGTAGTTGTTCTGATGATAGTAGAACTTCAAGTTCATGTACTTTCTTATTTTTTTGGAAAATATTTTGTAGATACCAACTAATACCGTTGTCGATAGAACCGGACCGTTTCGATCCATCATTAATAGTATTTTTGTTGTTGTCAGTTTCCGACCCTGCTATTACTTCTCTTTTTTGCAAAGATCGGTTTTTTTCAGAAACCATAATTAAAAAGATAAATTTAAAGATTAACTTGATTAATTTTTTCTTTGCAAATATATATCATAAGTATCGAATAAGTTATTTGGTATTTCTCATTTACTTTCAAGACGTACCAAATAGCTTAATCGGTACCTCTCAGTTTCACAATTTATATCAAGTAAAAGAGTAAATTTGAGTGGTACCCAATAGAATAGTTATGATTTTTTTAAAACAAAAACCAATCAAGATGGTTCCTAAATTGTCTTAATTTTTAAAAAAGATTCCTCATTTTTATCCTCCCATATATACTTTCGTGTATCTAAATAGACATGATTAATTATTAAAATCTGATCCGTAAATTAATCCCTTTACCCGATCGAAGAGTCAATCCGCTCCTCAAACTCAAAAGTTAATTATTTCAGAGGATACGCTTGTGTAGGCCGAACTTTTTATTCATAGGAAATAGAAAAATTAAACATGAAAAATGGTAGGGGAAAAATTTAAAAAGGGAAAGGAAGGTATATGATACGGCGTCGTCCCGCAGTACCATATTCAGCTCCCGCCAAAAAAAAAACTTAAAAGTGGAACGCCATACCATCTAGAAAATCAGAAAAAAAAAGTAAAAAAGGAAAAGAAAAAGAAAATAAGTAGGACGTCATACGGTATGGCATTCCAGTAGGATTTTTTTTTTTAGATTTTAAATTATGGTTGGAATTTATGTGATGTTGTGTTATATTATATTGAGGAGGGTTCAAATGTCTTCATTTCTCATGCCTCTACCATGCTTCTATTTTTAAAAACTTTAATAACTCAAAATTTAAAACTTAAAAGTCAAAATAAAACCATTGGATATGATCTACATCATTTTATCTATGCACGTGTAAAAAATTATGACGTTTCAATTTTGTTTTGGTTGTCATCAAGAGCTTGTAAAAAACATACTAATGTGGATAATTTCTAGACGTTGATTTTTTCAAATTATTGATTCACATAAAAACAAAATATAAATGTGATAATTTTTTATGAGCACATAGATAAGATGATATAGTTCATATCCAACGGTTTTATTTTGATTTTTGATTTTTGAGTTTTAAATTTTGAGTTATTAAAGTTTTTAAAAATGGAGGCATGATGGAGGCACAAAAAATAGAGGCATTTGAACTCTTCTCTATTATATTATGCTATGTGAACTACAAACATATAATTTTAAAAGATTATACAAACTAATTAAAATCAACTGTTGTCTCGTGAATTTGAACATAACATAACATTACATAAAAAAATAACATCACATAATAAGTGATCTGAATTAGTTGCAGGCATAACATGAAAAATCTGAATTACATAAAAATAACATAACAAGTTCAAAATACATAACCATAACATAGTATAGCATAACTAGTCCGAAATACATGAACATCGCATAGCATAATATAATATAATACAAATATCACTAAATTCAAACCATAAATTGAAAATCTAAAAAAAAAAATTGTATTGGGACGCCATACCGTATGGCGTCCCACTTAATTTTTTTTTTTTTTTCTGATTTACTGAATGGTATGACGTCCCACCTTAATTTTTTAATTTTTCTTTTTTTTTTTTGGCGGAGATGAGTATATCCATTTTTAAATTTCTCTCCTGCTATTTTTCATTCTCATTTTTTATTTTTTTCTATTTACTATGGATAAAAATTTCAGCTTGTGTAGGTTTGCCATGAATGTATGATCCAGTGTTGTAAAAATTGTCTGTTTAGGCCGATTAATTAGCCGATTAGTTATTGGCGGTGACTAAACCGTCAAAAAAAATTTCAAATAATCGGTCGACTTTTTCTGGTTATGGACGATTATTCTCGATTATTTTCAATTAATCGCTTGGCAGTACTACTCTGTCATTCCGACAAGCGCATGGTATGACTTACAACTTACGGGTCTGAAAAAAAAGGGATCGACTAACAGTCCCCCCCATTCAGTCCCCTAAACGTCCCCCCCGCTAACTAACGGTCAAAGTACGACTGTCAGACATCTATTCAACTATCAGACAAAGGAAATAAAATTGAAAGTATTCATACCTACCCAATGAAGTATTCATACCTACTCAATGAAGTATTCATCACTAAAATTTGTCAAACATCTATTCAACTGGGGACCATTACTTTTCGGAGCCAGTAACTGTCAGACTGGATTGGGGACCACAACCAAAAAGTCAGTGGATCACACCACCAATGCTACATTCATTGATTAAACATAATATATACCGGACCATATTAATGCTTAAATTTGACTTGTAATCATATTGTTCCTAAATAGTTTGCCGTGTTCATTCTCAGCCGTTGCTATTTATACAATGACACAACAGGTACGTAGGAGTCAAGGTGATGCCCCACACTTATCAATCTTTGACATTGATGCACGGCAGGTTAATTACACGTTGACCATCATGTCTTTTTCATGAAAGTTAATTAGAGAAAATTTTGGTATGTAGTATGTATCGCAAGATATTAAGTTGCAATTAATTCGGAGAATTATATATAATTAATACGTTGACATGACTATAAAAAGATATTGAAGTTATGCGAATTAATTATTAAAATATTTTGTGGTGACTATGTTCATAGCACATATATATATATTAGTATGTACTGTAAATTAATATTTTTATTTTTAAAGTTCAAATAATTAATTTAAACAATTCAATATGATCTCCATATAAAAATATACTTATAATTTTTTTTTTATATTTCGTGAATATTTTACTAACTTTTTAAATAGATATATAGAAAAGCACTAATTTTCTATCTAGCTATTTTAAAAAAATAATAAAATAAAATCTAAAAATTTGAAAATTTGAAAAATTTAAAATATATAGAGATATTAATCCGTATAGTACAGTCCAATATTAATATGCGTTAGCCTCACTCAAATATACTTTTGCATAAAGATGCAGCAGAGCTTTTTTTTTATATATAAAAAACAGGGAGAAGGCTCGCCTGTCCTTTATTCAAATAAACAATACATGCTAATTAAATAAACAATTAATTGCAGATTTAAATCGATCAATAAAAAAAGCTCAGTTGTAGATCTGTGCTTTAACCAAATCAATAAATGGTTTTTTTTATTTTTATAATTGAGAATTACGTTAAGCTCAGTTGTAGAACTAATACCTTTTATGTCAGATACACAAATTATGAACCGACAAGATAGGTTTAATTGAAAATTAAAAACTGACCATGAGCTCTTTCTTTAATTTAAGAAATTCTTATTTGAAATTAGAAAAAAAAAAAATCAGTGTCATGATGTTTGTGAGACTGAGCATCGATCAAGTTATTAAAAAGAAAAATATCTATTAATGAAGCAATTAATTGAAATCAACATAATAGTTTGTCAGGTTGTATGTATATACTTATCATTTATCAAGTTAATTATCATAAAGTATACAAGGATCACAGCCATTTCTCATTTGAGTATATACTAGCTAGTATGTTATTCAGCCATCAGTTTTTTTCAAGACCAAATTTGGTCATTTTGTGCACACTAACCTAACTTAATTTCAACCCAAAACATTGTATGAAGACACCACTAGTATATAGACTATCAAAGCATATTCTAATTAAGCTTGAGTAGAAGAGGCTAATTTTCAAAATAGGTGGAATTGGATCTCCTTCTACCCCACGAAAGGGGCCCATTACCCCTTGGGGCTCTTCATCAATTGTCTCCCAAAGACCTAGTTCTCTCTCCAACTTCTCTAACCAATCACCTTTTTTGTTTAATTCTCTCTCTGTCTCTGGATTCAACACATCTTGAACTATGTTACATGACTGATCACTACCACTGCTTAGATGCTCAAGCATGTCCCAAATCTCTGGTTCCATCGTAAATTCCGGTATCTCTAATGTTTGTATCACTTCAGAAGAAGAAGAACAATTAGGAGATAATATCATAGGAATTGTATCCATGTTCATTTCCCATATGCTATTTTTCACTGCCATGTTGGGTTCAATGAGAGGAGGCACACTCGTCAAGTCTGAGATGGGTTCAGAAGGATTATTGCTCGAGTGATCATCAGATTGCTCAGCCTCGATCTTCGACATCTGGTTGTCAGAGAAGGAGTCGGTTGTAGTTGATGAAGATGGTTTTTGGGTTTCTCCGGGCTTATTTTTTGTTTCGTTTGCATCCTTCTTTGCTACTTTCTTCTTCAAATGTGTGTTCCATATATTCTTGATCTCATTATCTGTTCGGCCAGGTAGGCAGAATGCGATCTTCGACCATCTTTTATCAAATAAAACATGAATAAGAAAAAATTTCAATGACACTTAATAAAGAAAAGCAAGTCGATAATGACGGTGAACAAGAGTTGCCAACTAAAAGTGAAACACTGCTAGCAATTACTATATATAACCCAGATCAACTATGGTTTTCTGGTAGCAATGATGTTTAACAATATTTGATGGACAAGTGTTATATCAATGTCAAAGGATTACATTTGCATGTTTCAACAAGGTGTAAGAAAAAGTATAAGTTTGGAGGCATCTTTCTGATTCTTTTAGTTTTATAATTGGTTGGTCTGAAACGTTCCTTCAAATGAAACTACAAAAAGAGAAAGGTTAATTTTGGATTTAGATTTTTACTTGTTTCCGAGTAACTTGTGTAGTCTTATAACAGTCTCCTCTTCTTCCTTGGTGAAATTGCCGCGCTTTATGTCCGGACATAGGTAGTTGATCCATCTCAGTCTACAGCTCTTCCCGCATCGAAGCAAACCTTCAAAGAAATTCTCAAAATTTGTCACTACTTGGCCATTACACTTCTCTATGGCATTGCCTATTTATTATGAACACTAGTATAGAAGACATCATCAGTGACGGTATGTCAGTTCTTTACAAACCGTAAAGAACCGTCACTGATGGCACTTTACAACCATTACTGATTATATATTCTGTGCTAGAGGAAGTTGGAGAGGGAGAGAAAGAGATATCAGTATTAGAGAGAGAAACCTGCTTGTTTAGGCAGAGCGCGCCAGTTAGCATGACCGTACTTCTGGATGTAAGTTATGAGGCGGAAATCCTCCTCCGTTGTCCATGATCCCCTGTTTAAGCCGACCTTTGCGCAACACGGCGCTCTCCCTTTCCCCATTTGTTGCAAATCTTCTTTCTTCCTTAATTTCTTTCCTTCTATCTTACTTTCTGTCAAAATATGTTTGGAACAATAAGCATTGTGTAGCTAATTAATAGGAAGAGTAATTAGAGGACATGCGTTTATATATAGGTGATAATAGGTGACAAGGAGAGTCTTAATTGAGGTGACATATTTGAAAGTAGCTCTTACGGTGTCTTTTGTGTAGACTCGCTCACTGTTCCTCTCTCTTGGAAATTCTGTCTTACTAGCTTGCACCAAAATACCGGCCGATTAAATTAAACAAGGACGACTGAACTACGAGACACAATTAATATTTATTCCTGAAATTGTAGTACTTGTAAAGTCTGATGTGAGACTTTTTTAGAGAAATTACTAATATATTAGCAATTGTTCCAAATTCTACAATTGAAAATTAGAATTTTGCAAGGTTCTAAATAGTGATTATCGCGTCATTACGGAAAGACTAAAAAAAAAACAGCTACAGCGCCGAAAAACGACTGTTATAACTTTTATCATTTGTAATTTTAGAACCCTGCAATTTTGACATTAGCATTTGTAATTTTTCTTTTGCAAGTGGGATGAAAATGATCTCTTATATTATGACACAAAGGCATGATAACATAATTTGTGAATTGGTTATAAAAACTTAATCTAACAATAAACTTAAAATATTTGAAAGTCCATTTTAATCTAGCAAATAGAATACTAGTAGTAGTTCATAACGTTACAGAATGACATAATGTGCAAATGGAATACTAGTAGTAGTTCCTGATATAAATACATAATGACATAATCAGAGCACATTATGTCATTCTGTATTTTCCTATATATATACTAATAAATTTAATATTTTTACATGATTCATATCTTTAAAATTGTGATATAGACTTGACACTTCAGTTTATATTTAGCAATATAAGATTTGCAAATAATATGCTCGCTCTAGATAATGAATAATAATTAATAAGAAAACGAAATTATTCAAGATGAGCAAAAGTCCTTAAATTTCCATGTAGCAATTCAACAAATTTTCAGCACAAATAACTTTTTTGTTTCTCTAAATCTAAATATATCTACAATCAGAAATGAGAAGCTTTGAACAGAACACATTAATTTCATGTCCCTTTAGAAGAAAATTACCTGCAGAATAAGAAATTAATTATGCGTTTCTTGTCTCTGATTGGGAAGTATGGAGCATATATGCACTCTTAGCACCAAACATTTTGGATTACCACAACTAATCATGGCACGGTGGTAAGAATTATGGTGCTGTCTGTAATTAATAATATGGGTTTTAATTAGTACTAACCAACATTAGCCAGTCAGAAATAGGGCAAGGTCCTGATGAGTCACTTGACATAAACTACAACCTAATTAATTAGTGTTGTCAAATTGAATACATGCATTTAAAAGTTTTATTCAACTCGAAAACATACCAAATAATTATTTTTAAATAACAAGAGAAATATGTGCATGACACAATAATCGATCATAGGATTGGGATAAAGAATAAGCATGAAGTTTGATTGAACGGATAAAAATACGCAATGATATGGTATGACTAAAAGTCTTAGAAATTTAACTCTATTTAGACAAAATTTCGACACAATTTTTTTTAATGTTAATGACTTGTATAATGCAAAAAATATGAAGTTGTACAAAAGTTCCTGCAAAAATAAAAAAATTAATAAGATGTTATGTTTTTGAAAAATATTAAAAGCTCCTACAAAAGTTCCACACAAAGAGTATTACTCTGTCAAGCTGATAAATTATCACTGGCAGTTTTCTCTAAACAAACTGTCAGTGAAAGTGGACCAACAATATATCACTGTCGAAAAACCGTCAATGTTATATTGTTGGTCCACTTTCACTGACAGTTTGTTTAGAGGAAACTGCCAGTGATAATTTTGTCAGCTTGACAGAGTAATACTATTATATATATATATATATAGAGAGAGAGAGAGAGAGAGAGCTGGGCTATGGTGAGTTGTGAAGTAAGAGGTCATCTTTACTTCACGCTCATATTTTCATTTTGAAAATCTAAACAATCGATTCGAACCGCTCAACATGATCTCCATATGGAAATGTGCTTGGAGGCCAAATTTACATTTTTTGGGAATTTTTTTACTATTTATTAAGCCATTTTGAAAATCGCTGATCCGGTGGTCTAAATATTTTTACTGTTCACATTGGATCAGTGATTTTCAAAGTGGCTTAATAAATAGTACAAAATTTCCAAAAAATGTAAAATTTAGTCTCCTAGCACATTTCAATGTAGAGAACATGTTGAGCTGTTCGGATCGGTTGTTTGGATTTTCAAAATGAAAATATGGCGTGAAGTAAAACGTTGTTTTACTTCACAACTCACCATAGTATATCTATCTATATATATATATATATATATATATATATATATATATATATATCTATATCTATATCTATATATATATCTAATATATCTATATATATATATATATATATATATATCTATATATACAGAGAGAGAGAGAGAATGGCCAATATACAAACGTTTGTTCCTGGACTCAGGAACAAACGATTCGGTTCTCTGATTTTCAAAGTCCAAACAGTCGATCCAAACCGTTAGATATTCAATCTATATTAAAATTTGCTTGGAGACCAAATTTTACATTTTTTGGAATTTTTTTACTATTTATTAAGATGGTTTGAAAACTGCTGTTTTTATTAAATTTCTGCAGCATTGAAAAACAACGGTTTTCAAACCAGCTTAATAAATAGTAAAAAAATTCCAAAAAATGTAAAATTTGATCTCCAAGCACATTTTAATATAGATTGAATATCTAACGGTTTGGATCGACTGTTTGAACTTTAAAAATCAGAGAACTGAATCATTTGTTCCTTAGTCCAGGAACAAACGTTTGTATATTAGCCATTCACTCTATATGTATACACACACACACACACACACACACACACACACATATAGAGTGAGGCTACGGTGCTATGCATAGCACCAATTGGGGCCGTACTACGGCTCAAAATTTGACTTTTCAAAATTTTAACGGTCGATCCGAACCGTTCAACATGATTATAAAATGAATATGTACTTGCAACCCAAATTTTACATTTTTTGAACTTTTTACTATTTTTTCGAAAATCACTTGATCTGAACATTCTGGACCATCCAAAACAGCCTATCTAAAAAAATAGTAAAAAAATTCGAAAAACTGTAAAATTGGTTTGCAAGTACATATTCATTTTATAATCATGTTGAACGGTTCGGATTGACCGTTAGGATTTTGAAAAGTCAAATTTTGAGCAGTAGCACGGACCCAATCCGTGCTATGCATAGCACCGTAGCCTCACTCATACATATATATATATATATATATATATATATATATATATATATATATATATATATTACATCTCATCACTGACGGTTGAAGTCACATACATAAAAATTTCGGTACATGCATTACTTGTGACCTATGTTACTCAGATACTTCAAATTGGGTCTCGTACCTGTATCGGGTGCGTATCGGATATGGATACGGGTACGATACGGACCCGATACATATTGGATACGCCAGTTGGTGTATCGGATGACGTAGTGTATCCCTAACCATCTGATATGGCTCTGATACAGACTGAAACAGGACGATACAACTCTGATACAGATTGAAACGGGCCGATACGGTATCGGACACCACGCATGGACTGGGTCCTGTGAACCGCGCATGGCAAAAAAATTTTTACCGGCGTTCAAGAATCGAACTAGGTATCTATTGGATAAGCAACATATCACTTATCCACTACACTCACATTTGTAGTCTGAAACTACTAGCTTTTGCATTTAACTTATACTTGAGTTGATTTTTGATATTTAATTTATATTATATAATACAGTGTTAAATTAATAAAATATATATAATAGTTGTATGGTATCCACGGTGTTGTATATTAGAATGTCGTATATTGTTTGCCGATCGATCGAGAGTTTACTAACTTGTTCATACTAGCAATTCATGCTCTTTTCTCCTCAACTAGATATGAAAGCGACAAAGCATTTTACAAAAACAAAACCTATAACCTAGCTAATGCAGTAGGGTTTGAATAGAATTAGCAGATGAGGGGTTATCCCCTAATTATATAGATATATATAATTATAAACCGGCCTGTACTCTAAATTTTAGCAAGGAACAAATTTATTTCTTTCATTGAAAAGACAGGTAGATCAACAACAAAGTAGGCACTTTTCGCGAGAGAAAAAGCGCAATGATGACGGTACTCTCTCGCGAAAAGTACCGTCGCAAATAGAAAAAGCACGTTTATGACGGTAAAAAGTCACTTTTTATTCTCGCAAAAAGTCTTTGATTCTTGTTGTATAGGTACGTACTAACAGTGATATTACAAAACCAATAAGTGATTGTAGATTTTGAAAACGAGAAACATGGAAGTAGAAGATAAGAATGATATCTCACACAAGATCAAAGAAACAATATCTACGTAAATGATTGGCTACGAGCAATTCTAAAATCTCCTGTGTGTGTAAATTGAGTGGCGCATGATTGACTCGTACAATTAATCACGTTGTAGCTAGTGATATTTCACTTTAATATACTAGCTGTCTTTTCGGTGAATGAGATAAATGTGTTCTTGCTAAAATTTGGTTAGCCTGGAATTAATTAATTAGCTAGATTTAGGGTTTAGAGTATAGGGTTTAATTATTAAGGGATAACAACTCGTAATTCTACACATTATATTGCATGCATGTATATATTCAAGCCCACTGCATTAGCTAGCTAGGTTTTATTTCTGTAAAATTCTTTGTAGCTTTCAAATCAAGTTGAGGAGAAAAGATGATAAACATCAACTGGAACAGTCCAGTTCTGCACAAAACTGAGAACATCTGATTTCTGCTACATCACCTAAAACTTCCTTAACAGTCGAAGATTTTGGAAATAATGCAATAGTTTCTACATATGCCACGTGATATATTGTACGAGTCAATAATGCCACTCAATATACACATGCAATAGATTTTTGAATTGCTCGTAGCCATTCATTTACGTAGATATTGTTTCTTTGATCTTCTGTGAGATTTTTTTTAGATTCAGTGGTATTTACCTGTGTCTACTCATGAATTTAATTCAAGGTTCAGTAGAAGAAAATTACGTGGAAAAGAAAGTCAACTCAGACTGATTCGCGTAAAAGAAAGAAAGAAAGAAAGAGAAGCGGTCCGATTCGCAACTCTACTCAGAAGAATTATTAATTCGCCAAGAGAAAAAGACGTACGCTACTAGAGATCTAAATATGTATCGTGCCATGACTAGTCACGCCATGACTTGAATCACGTGTTGTGTTTTGACCGAGTCAGATTTATACGTGTTGTGTCGTGACCAAATTTATACGAGTCAGGGTACGTGAATGGTCACAACACAAAACGTTAGTCACCCAATGACCGGTCACGTTTGTCATGTTTGGTCATTTCAACTATTTTTCATAATTTAGACTAGTTTATTCAAGATTCACCCCATTCAATCAAGATCTAACGGTCCTAATTACTCGCAACTCACATGACCATGAGCCGTGTTGTGCCATGTCGTACCAAATTTTTGAAAGATGATCACGTTCACTTGAATGGTCATGACACGGGGCACGCGAGTCACGACACGTAACCGACACATGTGCCATGTCATGCCATGACAGAACTATGCGTGACTTCACTTTTTTAGATCTCATCTGCTACTCTGTTTCGAATCGTCAGAAGAACTATACGTGACAGAACGACACGACGCAACATGAGGCATGTCACGATACAACACGTGACCAAACATAATTACACGTGACCCAAACAACATAAAATATATGCTATCATCTAATTCCAAACAACAATTCAATTTCGTACCATAAATGTATTTTGTACGCATAAATATCTTTATTACAACTTTGTTTCTTAATTGTATAAGTATTTATAATACTTTTATATTTTCAACATCGTTTATGTGCTGAGATAAAACGATATCAGTAGTAATGTTTTACCTCTAGAGAAACGTTGTCAAATGAAATATAACATTTTATCCTAAAGTAACGTACTTAGAAAAATTAAAACATCGTTCTCTTATGAGGTAAAAAAATGTCATTGACATTATTTAATTTACTCCTATAGAAATTAACACTTTTAATGATATATAACAACGTTTCACTCTAAAGAAAATATTACTTAGAAAAAGTTGGAAGTAAAACATCGTTTATGTGATGAGATAAAATATTGTCATTAATAGTGTTATACTCTCAACGAAACGTTGTCAGTAGGGGTGAAAACGGTATGGATAATCTCTGATCCGTATTCATTTCGTATTCAAAAAATTAGATGTGAATATTCAATATCCGAATATCCGTGTGGATATGGATACTGATATGGTTTTACGTTTCAATTATCCATATCCGAATAGTAGATATATATCATATATTTTAATATATATTATGAAAAATATTGTTATTCACCATTAAAATTAGATAAATATTATGAACTTTGGTATTTTTTAATTTTTTTTTAATAAATATCCAATCCGATCCGTATCTGTAGTTGTATTCGGCTGATATCCGATCCGTATCCATATCCGGAAAATTAAAAAGAGATATGGATATGATTTTACCACTATCCGCTTCGTTTTAACCCCTAGTTGTCAATGATATATATGAGCTGGGCTATGATGAGTTGTGAAGTAAGATGTCATTTTTACTTCACGCTCATATTTTCATTTTGAAAATTCAAACAACCGATCCGAACCGCTCAACATGTTCTAAATATTGTAATGTGCTTGGAGAGTAAATTTTACAATTTTTGGAATTTTTTTACTATTTATTAAGCCACTTTGAAAATCGCTGATCCAGTGGTCCAAAAAATTTTACTGTTTTTTACTGTTCACAGTGGATCAGCGATTTTAAAGTGGCTTAATAAATAGTAAAAAAATTCCAAAAAATGTAAAATTTAGTTTCTAAGCACATTTCAATATTTAGAAAATGTTAAACAGTTCGGATCGATTGTTTGGATTTTCAAAATAAAAATATGGCGTGAAGTAAAACGTTGTTTTACTTCACAACTCACCATAGTCTATATATATATGAGTGTGGCTACGGTGCTATGCATAACACATATTGGGTCCGTGCTACGGCTCAAAATTTAACTTTTCAAAGTCCTAACGGTCGATCCGAACCGTTCAACATGATTATAAAATGAATATGTACTTGCAAACCAAATTTTACATTTTTTCAAATTTTTTTACTATTTTTTTAGATAGGATGTTTTTGGATGGTCCAGAATGTTCAGATCAAGTGATTTTCGAAAAAATAGTAAAAAAAAACGAAAAAAATGTAAAATTTGGTTTGCAAGTACATATTCATTTTATAATCATGTTGAACAGTTCGGATGGACCGTTAGGATTTTGAAAAGTCAAATTTTGAGCCGTATTACGGACCCAATTGGTGCTATGCATAGCACCGTAGCCTCACTATATATATAGAGATGAGCTATGCTACTCCATGGAGTAAAACGCGTTTGTACTTCACGCCATATTTTTATTTTGAAAGTCCAAACGACCGATCCGAACCGCTCAACATGATCTCCATATTGAAATGTGCCTGGAGACCAAATTTTACATTTTTTAGAATTTTTTTACTATTTATTAAGCCACTTTGAAAATCTGAAAATCCGGGTGAACAGTAAAAAACAGTAAAAAATTCTGGACTGCCGGATCAGTGATTTTCAAAGTGGCTTAATAAATAGTAAAAAAATTCTAAAAAATGTAAAATTTGGTCTCCAAGCACATTTCAATATGGAGA
Organism: Carex parvula; assembly: GCA_025461045.1. Classification (NCBI taxonomy): domain Eukaryota; kingdom Viridiplantae; phylum Streptophyta; class Magnoliopsida; order Poales; family Cyperaceae; genus Carex; species Carex parvula. Next base: position 257,900 of record JAJGRW010000687.1, on the reverse strand, counting down.
TCATGTTGACCGGTTCGAATCGGTCGTTTGGACTTTCAAAATAAAAATATAGCGGCGTGGAGCACCAAAGCATTTTACTCCATGGAGTAGCATAGCTCATCTATATATATATATGAGTAAGGCTACGGTGCTTTGCAAAGTAAAACCCCCTCTTTAATTCGGGCTACTTTTTGCATTTTGAAAATTCAAACAACCGATCCGAACGTTCAACATGTTCTAAATATTGAAATGTGCTTGGAGACCAAATTTTACATTTTTTGGAATTTTTTTACTATTTATTAAGCCACTTTGAAAATCACTGATCCAATGGTGAACAGTAAAAAACAGTAAAATTTTCTGGACCACCGGATCAGCGATTTTCAAAGTGGCTTAATAAATAGTAAAAAAATTCCAAAAAATGTAAAATTTGGTCTCCAAGCACATTTCAATATTTAGAACATGTTGAACGGTTCGGATCGGTTGTTTGAATTTTCAAAATGCAAAAAGTAGCCCCGAAGTAAAGAGGAGGTTTTACTTTGCAAAGCACCGTAGCCTTACTCATATATATATATATATATATATAGGACAGTGCTACGGTGCTACGGCTCACTTTTTGAATTTTCAAAATCCTAACGGTCGATTCGAACCGTTCAACATGATCTCCATATGAATATGTACTTGCAAACCAAATTTTATATTTTTTAGAATTTTTTTACTATCTATTAAGTCACTTTGAAAAAACACTAATTTGTACACAACAGTAAACTTTTCTTGACCATTGGATCAGCGATTTTCAAAGTGGCTTAATAAATAGTAAAAAATTCTACAAAATGTAAAATTTGGTTTGCAAGTACATATTCATATGGAGATCATGTTGAACGGTTCGGATCGACCGTTAGAATTTTGAAAACTCAAAAAGTGAGCCGTAGCACGGAGGGGCTCTATGCTACGCGTAGCATATTAGCAAAATCCTATATATATATATATATATATATATATATATATAGAGTATGGCTAAATTGCTGCCGGGGGCATTTCGGTCATTTCCGGTGTTCAAACAACAAATTTTTTTATACATATATGTTCTAAATATTAAAATCTACTTGGAGACCAAATTTTACATTTTTTGGAATTTTTTAGCTATTTATTAGGCCACTTTGAAATTGGCTGATCCGGGTGAACAGTGCACCAAAATTCTGGACCGTGTGATCTGGAATTTTCAAAGTGGCTTAATAAATAGTAAAAAAATTCCAAAAAATGTAAAATTTGGTCTCCAAGTAGATTTTAATATTTAGAACACGTTGAACGGTTCGGATTTGTTGTTTGAACACCGGAAATGACCGAAATGCCCCCGGCAGCAGCTGGCCAGAATGCTGCCGGCAGCAATTTAGCCATACTCTATATATATATATATATATATAGAGTGAGGCTATGGTGCTATGCATAGCACCAATGACTAGTGTACTACGGCTCAATATGGTACTTTTTAAAATCCTAACGGTCGATCCGAACCGTTCAATGTGATATCCATATGAATATGTACTTGCAAACTAAATTTTATATTTTTTTGAAATTTTTTAATATTTTTTTAGATAGTTAGAAAAATCAGTGTTTTCTGAAAATTCTGGACCATCAAAATTCTACCTATCTAAAAAAATAGTAAAAAAATTTGAAAAAATATAAAATTTAGTTTGCAAGTACATATTCATATGGTTATCACATTGAACGGTTCGGATCGAGCGTTAGGATTTTAAAAACTATCATATTGAGCTGTAGTACACTAGCCATCCGTGCTATGCATAGCACCATAGCCTCACTCATATATATATATATATATATATATATATATAGAGAGAGAGAGAGAGAGAGGGTGGCTAAGATCAAAGTGGTATGACCAAGGCCTTTGGTGCTACCAAGTCGTTTTTGGATGTGATCTCTATTTTAAACTGTTAGATGTGATCTCTATATTAAAATCTGCTTGGAGACCAAATTTTACATTTTTTGGAATTTTTTTACTATTTTTTAAGCCACTTTGAAAATTGCTGATCACATGGTCCAGAATTTGGTTGCACTGTTTTTTACTGTTCACCCGAATCTGCCATTTTCAAAGTGGCTTAAAAAATAGTAAAAAAATTCAAAAAAATGTAAAATTTGGTCTCCAAGCAGATTTTAATATAGATTGAACATCTAACGGTTTGAATCGACTATTTGAACTTTAAAATTGCAAAAACTAATTGGTAGCACCAAGGCCTTGGTCATACCACTTTGACCTTAGCCACTCTATATATATATATGAGTAAGGCTACGGTGCTTTGCAAAGTAAACCGGCCAGTTTACTTCGGGCCATTTTTTGGATTTTGAAAATCCAAAACAACCGATCCGAACCGTTCAACATGTTCTAAATATTGAAATGTGCTTGGAGACCAAATTTTACATTTTTTGGAATTTTTTTTACTATTTATTAAGCCACTTTGAAAGTGTCTGATCTGGTGGTCCAGAAAATTTTACTGTTTTTTACTGTTCACCGTTGGATCAGCGATTTTCAAAGTGGCTTAATAACTAGTAAAAAAATTCCAAAAAATGTAAAATTTGGTCTCCAAGCACATTTCAATATTTAGAACATGTTGAACGGTTCGGATTGGTTGTTTGGATTTTCAAAATTCAAAAAATGGCCCGAAGTAAACTGGCCGGTTTACTTTGCAAAGCACCGTAGCCTTACTCTATATATATATATATATTTATGGGATTTTGCTAATATGCTACGCGTATATAAGGGCCCTTCGTGCTACGACTCACTTTTTGAGTTTTCAAAATTCTAACGGTCGATCCGAACCGTTCAACATGATCTCCATATGAATATGTACTTGCAAACCCAATTTTACATTTTTTAGAATTTTTTACTACTTATTAAGCCACTTTGAAAATTGCTGATCCAATGGTCCCGAAAAGTTTACTATTGTGTACAAATTAGTGTTTTTTCAAAGTGGCTTAATAAATAGTAAAAAAATTCTAAAAAATGTAAAATTTGGTTTGCAAGTACATATTCATATGGAGATCATGTTGAACGGTTCAGATCAACCGTTAGGATTTTGAAAACTCAAAAAGTGAGCCGTAGCACGGAGGGCCCTTATATACGCGTAGCACCGTAGCACAATCCTATATATATATATATAGAGATGGGCTATTGTACTTCGCGAAGTAAAACCCCCGTTTACTTCGGACCATATTTTGTCATTTTCAAAATCCAAACAACCGATCCGAACCGTTCAACATGTTCTAAATATTGAAATGTGCTTGGAGACTAAATTTTACATTTTTTGGAATTTTTTTACTATTTATTAAGCCACTTTGAAAGTTTCTGATCTGGTGGTCCAGAAAATTTTACTGTTTTTTACTGTTCACCGTTGGATCAGAAACTTTCAAAGTGGCTTAATAAATAGTAAACAAATTCCAAAAAATGTAAAATTTAGTCTCCAAGCACATTTCAATATTTAGAACATGTTGAACGGTTCGGATCGGTTGTTTGGATTTTCAAAATGAAAATATGAGCGTGAAGTAAACGGAGATTTTACTTCGCGAAGTACAATAGCCCATCTCTCTCTCTCTCTATATATATATATGAGTGAGGCTACGGTGCTATGCATATCACGGATTGGGTCCGTGCTACGGCTTAAAATTTAACTTCTCAAAATTCTAACGGTCAATCCGAACCGTTCAACATGATTATAAAATGAATATGTACTTGCAAACCAAATTTTACATTTTTTCGAATTTTTTTCAAATTCTGATCTCCCTCTTGCAGATGTGGCTTTCGTTAGATTGCTCAAATTATAGTTTTGTTATTGTTGTACTCAAGGACGGTTGAAATAGTGATTAATTCATATTTGGTATATCTGTTGAGCTGAACTTTGTCAGATAAAGTTGTTGTCTAGCGGGTGATATTGCAAAAGAAAAGGAAAATTAAAAGAAAATAACATAGTGCTTCAAAGTGATCAAAATAATTGTTATTTTAGTGCCATCTCGTTTGCAATGATAATATTTGATGGTAACTACAACTTGAATTTTATCCTCACGAAAATTTTCAGATGATAGTTAGTAATATTTTATTCATGCTGAATGATTTATAATTTTGGTTGCAAATTAATTCAAAATTCTGCTAGCATGTTTGTTGTTTGATGAACTAAATAATGGAGTTAACTTATCCTTTCTGACACTAGAACACATCACATAAACCTCAAACAAGAAGCACAGAAGTACTCAGTGCAAGAGGGAGATCCGAACCGTCCCGGCACTCTCAGGCTCATACGCATATCGATCTGTGAAGTATGAAAATAGACCACTAAATTAAATATATATTACTAATTAGTAACCTTATGAAATTTTCAGTATAATTAATTTTCTTTCTAAATAATCCATAGATAGGGAATATAAACTCTTGTCCTTAACTAATCATCAAATTTTTTTTTTCTTTGTTACAATATTGTATAGACAGGCAAGCAATGGGATCATATATCTACATATGCAGACCACAAGATGCTTAGCGAGAAGGACAGCGATGAGATAAAGTACGAGGGCGTATTCAAGAAGGTTCCAATAGATTTCGGTGAAGTCGGGGCGATTCTAGTGGAGAATGAGCACCACAAGGAGATGTACATCTTTTTTTTGCTCGCGATTCTAGTGTAATTTTGCTCCCGTCATCATTGCCGGTGACATGTTCATAAAAAAAATTGAGCTTGTCACCGGCAATGATGACGCGAGCAAAATTACATTTTTTTTTGTGACTCTTGGGTACACTCCAAGTTCGACAACCCGGAGAAGCGTATCTTCTTCAGCGTGAAGGTTACACAATCAAAGCTTTATTAATAGCACAGATAGATTAATTGCTCTCAATCTAGCTATATATGACATACTTTGATAATATATTATGTTGCTTTTTGCATTAATCTCTTTATATATATACTTGCAGTCTTACTTGCCATCTGAAACTCCCGAAAGCCTTGAGGATATCTGAGAAGGAAAGACCTCGAAAGCTTACGTGGAGACGGCACTGGGGAGCGCAAGAAATTTGATCGCATATATGACTATGATGTGTACAATGATCTAGGGGACCCAGATAACAAAGATGGCCGTGACTTGGCGAGACCGGTGCTTGGTGGTAGCAATCAGTTTCCCTATCCAAGACGGTGTCGAACTGGTAGACCTCCAACCAAGAAAGGTAATTAAGATGTTAAAATGTAAATTATTTGAAGAATTATATGAACACATTATTTTTTTTCTGTTAGTTTTCTCTTACACTAATGACTATATATAAGTAAAACAAAATGTATACTTAATGGTCAGAGCGCATTTTGCCATTTTCTCAGAAGTTATTCAGAAAATGATCAGCATTTTCTTCATTTTACACTTTCATGTTGTGAATACAAATATTGAGTATTATAATAGGTCAAAGGAAGGAGACAATTACCTCATATAATTACTGATAATTAAAATCTAACAGCAACTATTCAACTAGAGTATGTTTGGATGGAGCTAGAATAATTAGAATAGCGAAATTTAAGATTAATTAGTAGATGAGAATAGAGAAAAAATAGTTATTTTCATATTACTGTGAAAATGATGCTATTCGGATTAGCAAAAATATTGTTTGAATTGTACATTTGAAATAATGAATAGCTATAACCGAGAAAGAATAGTATTAATTAAGAGAAAAGATAGGCAAGTAAGGTCTCAAACAAATTGTCATGATGTGGAGATACCAAAAGTGACGTCAACTTTGTCTTTTTTTTTTTTTTTGAGAGGCCAGGTATGAAAGTTTTGATGCTTAGATAGCAAGGAATAAAACAAAAAATTTATTCGACTCAAAACAAATGATCTAGTTATTGTAAGTGCAAGAAACAATCTTAATTAGCCTAATCAAGAAGGGATAACATAATACCTTAGATTTGATCTCCAAATCAAATTAAGAAGGGTTGTCTCGCTTAGCAACTTCTTATTCCCTTTCTCTTTCAACGGTGGTTGTGCTTTAGCCCTTCAAATGACTAGCCTCCTTAGGTATCCACCGAAAGATTAAAGAAATATTTGTATCTCTAAGGCTAGTAAGAGATTAACAAGTAGAACCTTAATTCTAGTTTAATCCTCTTGTTAATTTCTGAAAAGTTCTTAGAGAATTTCTAGATCTCAATACATGAGAGAATGAGAGAAACGAACAAATTTCGGCCAAGAGATAGTTGACAGAATTTTTTACCTTTGGGTACTAAAACTCTTATATCTTCTTCTAGGTAACTCCAAATGACTTGAAACTTTTTCTGTTGGATTCTAGACTCAAAGGGCTTCAAATTACATAGGTCATTCGTCCATAATAGTTAATGTTTACCCTTTCAAATTCAACTTAAAAACTGTCCAGAAATTGATTAGGTTTAATGACATATTTAAATATTCCGTAAATCATGCCATCACTAATAAATTCTCCCCAGCATATATTTGGGCTTTGGACTTAAACATACTAATCATATTAATATTTAATTAAGTCCACAATCCCATACATTAAAAGGCCAACATATAAATTAATATTCTATGTTAATTTATATGCATCTCTCAAGTGTCAAAAGTCATTTAAAATATGTCACACATACTTTAAATATTGCTAGGATTATTTTAAAACATCTCTATGTCATAAAAATTGTTCATATATTAATAACATATAATTTTTACAAATTAATTATAACTCCTTATAATTAACATAGCACATATTATGTACATATCACATATGCTTTATTAATATATTTTCTTTTAACCTTTCATATGATGTGACCCTATGGGATCCCATCATTATGGCAATGGAATTAAACATTTTAATTCCATAAATCAATGATACAACTAGCCATGGTATATTGATTACCCAAATAATGTGGATGAAAAAGTTGTTAGTGTAATAATCTAGAAGTCAATCAAAGAATAATTTTATTCTATATGTATTTTGTTCATGTAATGGATGATTAATAAAATTATCATTTTGTTCTTTGAGTTTTATCGGATTATGAATCATTTCGAGTTCATGACTTGAAATTGTAAAACTTCATAATAGATGATAAATACTCTTAATTGTCACTAACCGAGGTAATTAGCAAAGAATACTAATTTACCAATTAAAGGTTAGTATGTGGATTAAATGATGGTTAAGTTTTATAGACCATAGACAAGGAGTTGTCATTTTAATCACATAAATACATGTTAGAGAACATGGTATTTGACTGACCCTCAATGAAACATTATACGGAATTGTATTCGTGTCATTAATGTTTTCATTTAGTGTTAAGTTCTAAAGTATGAGGTGGTTCGTTGTTTCCTACATAAGAAATGTATATTCATGAGTGTTGTTTAACGCTATCCGTAAAAAGTAGCTATAACGATGACATTTCAATATACATGACTTTTGCAGAGGAGAGATGTTCACCAAAACTACAATTGTCTCTCGTAGTTAATACGAGTGATAGTATCACTGGGCCCCTTGATAAAGTAGGATTATCTGTGCACGGTATGATTAAAGAGTTAATCATATTGATAATCTACATAAGATCGAGAAAAGATTAAGTTTGCAAGGATGACACTTACCTACCTTGAAACTAATCTGATACTATGAGACATAAGAATTAACACGAGTAAATTGTTTACTGGATCGTGATATTGTATTGTACAACATCATCTGTGTCAATTGGGTAGTCATAATGCATTCTGTCAGGTGCCGCTTATGATTTATAGAATTAAAAGGAGTTTTAATTCTATTGCCAACATAGCACAGATCCTATCGGGTCACACCAATAGGAAATTAATCAGAGAAGTTTATGATTAATTATAAAGTGTTATAATTAATATAAATGTCATAGAGATGACAAGGTCAAACCAGATTTATCGCAACAACAGATCGAAAGAAAATATAATTGTTCAGAATTGTTGTTCGCTCCCGAGTGAGAGGTACAGAGTTTCACCACAGCCTAAGCTGTGGAGTTTAAACCCTATTCAACTCTTGGACGAAGGCTGCAAGTGCACAACCCTGTCGTGTAGTTAGAACGGGTGTCGATCCTCAGGGACGGTCTATTTTCTGAACTTTGACTATTCCTAGTTAGGTACTAGAAGTGTGAAAATTGGGGGTTTGTTTAATCCTAAGTTTCCGTATGTATGAACAAGTAAAATGAAATGAAAGAATGAATGAACAAGTATGAATGTATGAACAAGTATGAAAGAATCAACTAAATGTTTGTATTTTGTACTATGGTATAAAGGTGTGTTTCAAGGGTTTCAGATTTCATCTTCAACTTTGCTGCTCAGGACCTGCCACGCGACCCGCATGCTATCGCATGCGACCCTTGTGACGCGACCCGCATACTATCGCATGCGACCCGCTTGGCCTTAAGCGCCCTGGACCTGGCACGCGACCCGCAAGCTGTGGCTTGCGACCCTCGTGATGTGTCACGCGACCCGCATGGTCCCTTGGGCTGAGTCTGCACATGTCAGAAACTTGTTGTTTAAGTCGTGTAAGGCTAGATTGACCGTACCTAGTGTCACTGAACCTCAACTGTCGTGTGTTGGCTTAGTAGACCTGGTTTGGAATTGCAATTTCACCTTCTCAGGTTTAATCAAGCTGTTTGATCTAAACCTAAGTTCTCAATTCTGTTTACTAAAGGTATCTACAAGTTGAGCAAGAGCAAGTAGAAACTTTCACCTTTTAGGCTACTCATTGACCTCACCTTTCGGTTCTCAGACCTACCTCAAGTACTTAACCTAATTGCAAGAAATATCAAGCCTTTGGTACAAGAAGAAATGCCAAAGGCATTCAACAGTAAGCAATCAAGAATCAAACAATTCAGATCAAGCAATCTCAAATAGTACAAGAATCAAAGAAACACGAAATAACAATAAGAATCAATCCATGTGCATAATCAAACAAAGCATCAGACTACAAATCCAAACCCTCGAAACTACAATATCTACTCAGACATCAAAGAAAGCAAAGTAAAAGAAAGAGAGAGAAAGCAAATCATAGTGAGAGAAGGAGGAAGGAAGGGGATTGAAGCTTCAGGTTGAATCTTTTTCTTCGAATCGACTCCTCTTCAGCTCCAGATCGCCTCCTCTCCTCTTCTGATCGCCTCCTCTAGCTTGGCAATCGGATCTGATCTCTTTATATCGATTTTCGTGGATTAATGGATACCTCTTCTGTTGCCAGGCCTGCTGTATAAATAGCTTCCTTCGTGGGCCTCAATTGGGCCTGGCTGTGTTACCTCGACGCGACCCGCATGAGTTTCCATGCGACCCGCGTCAGGTGGCACAGATGTGAGCTGTGAGGGTCGCGTCTGAGGTCGCGTCTGGGCTGCTATGCGACCCGCGTCTGATGGCACGCGGGTCGCGTGGGGGAAGTCAGAACTTGCCTGTTTTGCTTGTTTTTCGCCTATTTCCTGCAAATCAACCACAAACTGCAGCAGTACCATATTCCAATTGATTTTCAATATAAACTATGCAATTTAGTGGTCAAAAACATAAGGTCTGGTTCAGAAATAGGACGAAATAATAGATGAAATATAGACATATCAATTGTTCAGAATGATTATATTAATGGATTATAAATAAATTATGAATTAATATTTTGGGCCAAAAGCCCATTTGAATTTGGGCCTGATTTAAATTTAGAATTTGAATCAAAAGCCCAAATTAATCAGATTGAATTATGGGCTCAATGGTAATTTGGTAAATACCAGATTGCTTAGAGGGCATTTTGGTCATTTATATTGCTTAGAGGGTAAGCAATGTAAATACCAGATAGCTTAGATGGCATTTTGGTCATTTACATTGCTTAGAGGGTAAGTAATGTAAATACCACATTGCTTAGAGGGCATTTTGGTCATTTACGAACCTCCTCAAAAATGCCTATAAATAGGTGGGCAGAGGTAAGAGAAAAACATACGAATTCCGATCTGATCGATTCAAACATATATTTTCTCTCTCCCGGTGTCTTTCTCGCAAATAGAGATTTGCGTAGAAAAGAAAGAAATACGTAATCTGATTACGTATATCTTGCGAGTTGTGAATAGTGTTTGAGCGAATAGTCGGTATAGTATTTCTGGCAAAAGAAATACCGACTCTCTGGTTGTTCCTGGTGGATAACTGATAGAGGCATCAGACGTCTGGTGCTCCGCTACTCGATCAAACTGCAAATCCAATTCGAATTTGGACCAAGGTACAAATGTTATGGATTTATTTAAATGTTAAATAAATTTAGTTTTAGAAATCAATCAGGGAGTAGATCCTCGTAGGATTAAAATATTATGTCAAGAGAAAGACTGAAAAAGGAACTTTCGGTGGTCTTTCCGACGTACCTCTTTTAATCCTCGGCTTATGGTAGAAGTAAAATTTTGAATTTTACGTTCTTTCCTCACCATAAGGCCTAACAAGGGTACACCGTTACCCAGCAAAAGAACAATGCAAAATCATGATCCCTGTAACATTAAAATGTTGTTGTGTTAATTTCTTACCTCATGATATCCAAATAATCGTAAGGTCGGAATGTGTCATCCTTACCAATTATTCTTTCTTGATTTCCTTAAGTTTAATTATGATATGATTATCATATAATCATATTGCATGCACATAATACAAATTTTATCAAGGGGCCCAGAGATATCATCGCTTATATTAACATATAAGGGACAATGGTTTCTTGATACGTATCGTTCTTCCGCATAAGTTATATGCACTGCAGTAACTGCCTATATAACTCCTGGTTAAAGAGAGCGTTGGACAGTACCAACAATACACATCCCTTATGTAAGAAAAATAAGTATCTCAACTAAAGAATTCTAGACACAATGAAATATCAATGACACATAACACAATCCATATGATATTTCATTCTTAGGTCTGTCCAGTGCCATACATCTCCATGTATGCACATGTGTGATTAGATCGATAACTCCTTATCGTATAACCTGTAAAACATGGCCATCATCTAATCATTACACTTATCTTATATGGTCAACCAGTGTACCTTGCTGATTGCCAAGATAAGGGACATTTAAGAGTAAACAAATTTATTCGTTGTGAAGTTCTACAATTTAAGTCATCAATTCAAATGATCCACTAATATGAATACTCAAGGTACAAAATGATAAAATCATTCACTAATAAACTAAACATATCATACATATGATCTGGGTCTAGGACACCAACACTAACAATAGTGGCTACCAAGCGCAACTTTGTCATTTCAGAATTGTGTTGGCAGAAATTCGAGAAGGAAACATTTTTTTTTTCTCTTTTCACACTTCCGAATAGTAGTTATTCCAATATTTACAAGGAATAGATAATAACAGTTGTTCCAGCTATAATATAAGAAACAGAAAATACTTGCTATTCCGAATAGCCCCTGTTCTAAAAAAAAACATATCCTATAATATAAGTAGAGATATTTTAATTGTGTGTGTAGGAGATGGAATTGGTGAGGATGAGATTTGCTAGGTTTAATTCTGGCCCCATCATATCAAAATCATGGGATATCTTGATGTATCTCACTAAATTTTAGATGCTCTAAATTTTATTAGTACTCAAAAGGAAAACATATATCAAGACATGCATGATGCACATGTTGTTTAGGCCTTTATGAAATAATTAAAACCAATTAATCAGAGTGGTCCCTGGGAAACGACAAACAAGAGCTTTCATGCACTTTCTTTTATCAAAATGGACCCCAAAAAGTACATTTAATTACATATGTCATCTTAATTTTTGATACGTTAATTAATATTTGTATCAAGTATACTCACCAAAATAAATACATTAATTAATTATATTAATTTTGATGTGAGACAGTTCATTTTAATTGCTTATATTTTTGCTAAAAAGACTAGTTATATCATGGCCTATGTTGGATAATTCTATAACCCAATAAAGTAAGTTCTTATCTGACGAAAGAAAATAAATTTTATGAATATTTTTTTTTGGCAATGGTTAATCCATTCTCCTCTGGATTATGAAGCAGGACTGATGAATAATTATTTTTTTTGTTATTTATCTTCCTTTATGCTTTTTTCTTATGTATGATCTTATTTTCTTTATTGAAATGAACATCATTCGCCTACTAACTTCAAAATAAATAAATGAAAGAGGATTATTTTCTGAAAAGAATATAGAATGACCCACAACTATCCTTATCAAAAATTGAATTTTTGATATAAAGTTAAATTAATAATTGTATTTTTTTTGTGCAGATAAACATTCAGATAAAAGGAAGGGTGATTTTTACGTCCCGAGAGACGAATCTTTTTCGGATGTGAAACAAGCTAGCTTCCAGGTGAACACCATACGATCATTTGTGCAACATTTTGTACCGATAATTAAGACCGGTATCGGGTTGAGAGATGAAGCAATCGATGATGGAAATAACAAGCAACGGTTAAAATTATAAACCGGCCTATACTCTAAATTTTAGCAAGGAACAAATTTATTTCTTTCATTGAAAAGACAGGTATGTACGTACTAACAGTGATATTACAACCAATAAGTGGTTATAGATTTTGAAAACGAGAAACATAAAATTAGAAGATAAGAATGATATCTCACACAAGATCAAAGAAACAATATCTACGAAAATGATTGGCTACGAGCAATTCTAAGATCTCCGGTGTGTGTAAATTGAGTGGCGCATTATTGATTCGTACAATTAATCACGTGGTAGCTGGTCATATATCACTTTAATATGCAAACTGTCTTTTCGGTGAATGAGATAAATTTGTTTTTTTGCTAAAATTTGGTTAGCCTGGAATTAATTAGCTAGATTTAGGGTTTAGAGTATAGGGTTTAATTATTCAGGGATAACAACTCGTAATTCTACACATTATATTGCATGTATATATATATTCAAGCCCACTGCATTAGCTAACTAGCTAGGTTTTATTATTTCTGTAAAATTCTTTGTAGCTAATTTCAAATCAAGTTGAGGAGAAAAGATGATAAACATCAACTGGAACAGTCCAGTTCTGTACAAAACTGAGAACATCTGATTTCTGCTACATCACCTAAAACTTCCTTAACAGTCGAAGATTTTGGAAATAATGCAATAGTTTCTACATATGCCACGTGATATATTGTACGAGTCAATAATGCCACTCAATATACACATGCAATAGATTTTTGAATTGCTCGTAGCCATTCATTTACGTAGATATTGTTTCTTTGATCTTCTGTGAGATTTTTTTAGATTCAGTTGTATTTACTTGTGCCTACTCCTACTCATGAATAGAAATAATGTCTACTTCTGAATTTAATTCACGGCTCAGTAAAAGAAAATTACGTGGAAAAAAAGTCAGCTCAGACTTATTCACGTGAAAGAAAAAAAAAGAGACGCGGTCCAATTCGCAACTCTACTCAGAAGAATTATTAATTCGCCAAGAGAAAATTAAAAGACGTACGCTACTAGAGATATAAATATGTATCGATGAGTAGTCACGCTATGACTTGAATCACTTGTCGTGTTTTGACCGAGTCAGATTTATACGTGTTGTGTTGTGACCAAATTTGGAGGGATGGTCAGGGCACGTGAATGGTCACAAGACAAAACGTTAGTCACCCCGTGACCGGTCACATTTGTCATGTTTGGTCATTTCAACTATTTTTTTCATAATTTAGACTAGTTTATTCAAGATTCACTATTCAATCAAGATCTAACGGTCCTAATTACACGTAACTCACGTGACCATGTGCCGTGTCGTGCCATGTCGTACCAAATTTTTGAAAGATGGTCACGTCACGTGAATGGTCATGACACAGGGCAAGCGAGTCACGACACGTAACCGACACATGTGCCATGTCATGCCATGATAGAACTGTGCATGACGTAACTTTTTTAGATCTCATCCGCTACCCTGTTCCGATTCGTCAGAATAACTGTGCGTGACAGAACGACACGACACAACATATGAGGCATGTCACGGCACAATTCAATTTCACATAGCGTGACTCGCGTGTCCCATATATATTATACATTTGTGTGCCGTGACTACTCATATATAGCATGAGGCATGTCACAGCACAACACGTGACCAAACATAATTACACGTGACCCAAACAACATAAAATTTATGCTATCATCTATTCAAAACAACAATTCAATTTCGTACCATAAATGTATATTTGTACGCATAAATATCTTTCTTACAACTTTGTTTTTTTTTTAAATAAGATAGGGGTCAAGCCTCTAATTTTATATTTTATTGATAAATTAAAAATAAGATACAATTAAAATAGTTAAAAAACAAGAAATTGCTCAATGAGTATTGAGCAAAGATAAAATAAAAATTACATCTCTTGTACCACTTGACCAACTAACTGAAAATAGAACAAAAATTGTCTCTAAAGATTCGATTGCATCGCTCTCTCCATAATATAAAGATGACACTCATGAAGACTCTTCTCAATTGCATATGATACTTTTTTTTAAGAATAGCACACAATGATTTGACATTTATCATTTCACCATATCTATGTGAGAACAATGGTAAAATAACGGCTTGTAAGGATCTTTCTTACAACTTTGTTTCTTAATTGTGTAATTATTTATAATACTTTTATATTTTCAACATCGTAAAACGATATCAGTAGTAATGTTTTACGTCTAGAGAAACGTTGTCGATCAAATGAAATATAACATTTTATCCTAAAGTAACGTACTTAGAAAAATTAAAACATCGTTCTCTTATGAGGTAAAACAATGTCATTGACATTATTTTACTCCTATAGAATTTAACACTTTTAATGATATATAACAACGTTTCACTCTATAGAAAATATTACTTAGAAAAAGTTGAAGTAAAACATCGTTTATGTGATGAGATAAAATATTGTCATTAATAGTGTTATACTCTCAAAGAAACGTTGTCAGTAGGGGTGAAAACAGTATGGATAATATCTGATCTGTATTCGAAAAATTAGATGTGGATATTCAATATCCGAATATCCATGTGGATATGGATACTAATATGGTTTTATGTTTCAATTATCATATCGAATAGTAGATATATATCATATATTTTAATATATATTATGAAAAATATTGTTATTCACCATTAAATTTAGATAAATATTATGAACTTTGGTATTTTTCACTATTAGTTTAATAAATATCCGATTCGATCCGTATCCGTATTTGTATCCGGCTGATACGATCTGTATCCATATCCGGAAAATTAAAAAGAGATATGGATATGATTTTACCACTATCCGCTCTGTTTTCACCCGTAGTTGTCAACGATATATATATATATGTGTGTACCGATATTTCACTCCAAAGAAAATATTACTTAATTAGAAAATTGAAGTAAACATTGTTTATGTGTGCTGAGAAAAAAAAACATTGTCACTGACAACAACGTTTATGAATGTTTCAAGATCACTGATTTGATATCATAAGTTCAATTTATTTTGTTTTTAAATGCTACAAATAAAATATCGGCAATCCACATGATAATAGTAGCCTCTCATTTAAAGCCACTACTCTTAATAATAATAATAATAATAAAAAAAGATAATAGTAGGCTCAACTATGGTCACAAAATTTTCTGGTGATAGCGAACCGAATGTCGAATTATTTGGTTGACCGAATTTTGATCGAATTATTCACAAATTTTACGAATTTTTTTTTCTGAATTTTACGAATTATTCGCCAATAATTCGAGATTTTTTTCTTTCTTGAAATTTTATTTCTCCCTTTTGAGACTGAGATCTCCGTCCAGATAATTCTTAATTATACCGAATTATTTCCTAATCACAAATTTGATATGATATCTTGATGCATCTCACTAAATCCAAGTGATGCCTACATTATATAAGTACTCAAAAGAAAAACGCCAAGACATGATTAGACCTTCATGCATAAATATTAAAACCAATTAATCAGAGTGGTCCCTGGGAAACGACAATCAGATGGGTCCCCAAAAAGTACATTTAATTACATGTTATCTATTGGTACGTTAATTAATATATGTATCGATCAAGTATACATTACCAAAATAAATACATTAGTAGGCAATGTTACAAGTAATAAATAGTGTTGTAAATAACGGTACGTATGCGCTCGTCGGACGGACATGATACCGTCAAATGATTAATTGGAAATAATCAATCATAATCGGAAATAATCGACCGATTAGTCGGAAAAATCCATAATGATTTGGTCACCGTCAATGATTAATCAGCCAATTAATCAGCCTAAACAAATATTTTTTACAACTAATCGACCGATTAATCAACTTAAACAGACATTTTTTACAACACTGTTAATTAAATGAATACTAGCTAAAAATATGGAATTTTATAAAGAAAAATAAAACATCTTCCAAATAAGTAAGTTCAAATGTCTCCCTCTCTCTTAACGTGAAGGGGAGGGCTCTCTCTCTCTCTCTTGAAAAAGGGTATATAGTAACTCAAATTTTGAGTTTAGATCTCCGGACCGTCTAATCTTCTTTGATCAGACGATCCAGATTCAAACTCAAAATTTGAGTTACCTCATATGATCCTGAATCTGGCCTCTCTCTCTCTTCTCTATATATGTTGTCTGTCATGATTCTCGACTCTCGAATCACACAAAAACAGAAGTCAGATTTTCGATCTATAAAGGATTAAACACATAATATAGAATCAATCCTATAAAAATTTTATGTTACAAATAAAATTAATTTACAATATTCATAATATTTTACTATAAATTATATACAAAATTATACATTAAAAAAACAGAGGCCAATTTATCCCGTTACATCCGTTCCTGGAGTCATACTCATCTAAATTTGTCTTATTGAGTTGTAATTTCTCTCCTTTTTTAAAATATTGGGGAAGCTGCCAAGTAGCGCTCTCTGTCTCTCGTTATCTTTTTTTTTTGTAAACCATACAGTTGCTTCGTCAATCATTTTCAAGCACTGAATTCTCATTTGTTGAATATATATGTGATTTTACTATTTTACTATTCAAGTGCAAACTTACTATAATTAATCACACACTATATATAGTGCAATATTAATTAATTATTTCAAAATAAAGAAAAAGAATAACTAGCTATATATAATTAAAACTCGATGCTATATATATATATATATATATATATATATACTAGCTAGCACATATTATTTATTTTTGTAAGGTTAGATGGGCGTGCTGCCACTAATAATATATTATTATCTTCTCAATTTCATTAACTTATATATTTATCATCTTATATATATTATGATCTAAATTGCTATTTGGTTCATCAGAGTATGTATCTTTCTATTTTGTTGTCTATGTTAAGATTCTTGTATGAGAACAAAATTAGTAAATTCAGTTTACTCTAGAATCTCTCTAGCTACTTTTTTTTTTTCTTGGCACAAACCCTAACATATCAGTACTATTAATTTTCTTTCAGTAGAGAACACAACCCTGCCTCTCTCTGTCTAACCAGTTACCCTCTGATATTTTTGTGTACTGTCCATTGTTAAACAGTACATATGATCTCTATATAAGTATGAGCAACTGAGTGCTCTCAGAAAGCACCACACTGCATTCCTACTCTATATATACATGCAACAACTGATTCTCTAAAAAGATATTAAAAAAAAAAATGTTAAACACCACATTATCTCTCACTCAACCCAAACCTAGAGCTCTCCTCTTCCCACTAAACCCCTCCATCTCTGCCCCATGGTCTCAGTCAGTGAAGACAAACCGCAAAGCGACTCACAATAGATCAAAGCTAGCAAGACTGATCAGTACTTACACAGTAAACTGTACAAAGGAGTCTGGGTCGTATGATCTGAGAGTGGCAACTCCGACAGAAGTATCGGTGAAGGCAACCGTGACTGTGCAAAGGAGTATTAACAAAGGACTGGTTCCTGATTTAAAGTTAGACCGAATAGCGGATGAGGTTACCGATTGGTTCTTATTAGGGAAGAGTCTCCAACTTGAGCTTGTCAGTGCTGAGATTAATCCAAGTATGATATACTTACTATATATAGTTTGCATAATTCTTTGGGTAAATTCTTATTTTTAACAATAATATAAATTATATTAATATTATTTTATATGCACTTTTCATTTTAATAAACTTTAATTAATAACATATTAGAATCATTTAATCAAATGATTTTTTTATATCCCTGCTAATTGGATGAATTGGGATGAATTGGTTTAATCTTTTGTAGTAGTTCTGTTTTACTGTGTTATTTTGGTGCTATTAGGATATTTGGTTTTTTGGACTATTGGCTGCTGTAGTTTACTTGGTTATGTTATTTTGGTGTTGTTCGTTTATTTAGATATGGTATTAGGGCTGTTTTAGATAGTTTCTAGGGCTTATGTAAATTCTGATGTATGACTCTTGTATCTGATTTTGGTATCTAATTTAGTACGGATCAGGTTCATATGGTTTATAGATGAAATCGGTAGAAATATCTACTATTTTTCAAAAAAATATCCCTGCTAAACTAACAACAGCACAACTACCCCCATACAATTAAAATAGACCTAGATATATAACCACTGACAAAAAACATAAAAAGTAGAATAGCAACGAAAACAAAAGCTCCTATGCATATCTGTGAAGTATCTGTGAAGTATGAAAATAGACCACTAAATTAAATATATATTACTAATTAGTAACCTTATGAAATTTTCAGCATAATTAATTTTCTTTCTAAATAATCCATAGATAGGGAATATAAACTCTTGTCCTTAATTAATCATCAATTTTTTTTTTCTTTGTTACAATATTGTAGAGACAGGCAAGCAATGGGATCATATATCTACATATGCAGACCACAAGATGCTTAGCGAGAAGGACAGTGATGAGATCAAGTACGAGGGCGTATTCAAGAAGGTTCCAATAGGTTTCGGTGAAGTCGGGGCGATTCTAGTGGAGAATGAGCACCACAAGGAGATGTTCATAAAAAAAATTGAGCTTGTCACCGGCGATGATGACGCGAGCAAAATTACATTTTTTTGTGACTCTTGGGTACACTCCAAGTTCGATAACCCAGAGAAGCGTATCTTCTTCAGCGTAAAGGTTACACAATCAAAACTTTATTAACTATATATATACGAGGAGGGATCAAGTTACAACAAAGTTACAACAATCATTTTTTACATTTTAAAATTCTAAATCTCTTTATATACTTGCAGTCTTACTTGCCATCTGAAACTCCCGAAAGCCTTGAGGATCTGAGAAGGAAAGACCTCGAAAGCTTACGTGGAGACGGCACTGGGGAGCGCAAGAAATTTGATCGCATATATGACTATGATGTGTACAATGATCTAGGGGACCCAGATAACAAAGATGGCCGTGACTTGGCGAGACCGGTGCTTGGTGGTAGCAATCAGTTTCCCTATCCAAGACGATGTCGGACTGGTAGACCTCCAACCAAGAAAGGTAATTAAGATGTTAAAAATGTAAATTATTTAAAGAATTATATGAACACATTATTTTTTTTCTGTTAGTTTTCTCTTACACTAATGACAATATATAAGTAAAAAAAATGGTAATATATACTTAATGGTCAGAGCGCATTTTGCCATTTTCTCAGAAGTTATTCAGAAAATTAATGGTCAGCATTTTCTTCATTTTACACTTTCATGTTGTGAATACAAATATTGAGTATTATAATAGGTCAAAGGAAGGAGAAAATTAACTCAGATAATTACTGATAATTAAAATTTAACAGCAACTATTCAACTAGAGTATGTTTGGATGGGAGCTAGAATAATTAGAATAGCGAAATTTAAGATTAATTAGTAGATGAGAATAGAGAAAAAATAGTTATTTTCATATTACTGTGAAAATGGTGTTATTCGGATTAGTAAAAATATTGTTTGAATTGTACATTTGAAATAATGAATAGTTATAACCGAGAAAAAAATAGTATTAATTAAGAGAAAAGATAGGCAAGCTAGGTCTCAAACAAATTGTTATGATGTGGAGATGCCAGAAGTGACGTCAACTTTGTCTTTTTTTTTTTTAGAGAGACTAGGTAGTGGCTACCAAGCGCAACTTTGTCATTTCGGAATTGTGTTAGCGGAAATTCGAGAAAGAAAATATTTTTTTTCTCTTTTCACACTTCCGAATAGTAGTTATTCCAACATTTACCAGAAATAGAAATAACAGTTGTTGCAGCTATAATATAAGAAATAGAAAATAGTTGCTATTCCGAATAGCCCTGTTCTAAAAAAAAACATATCCTATAATATAAGTAGAGATATTTTAATTGTGTGTAGGAGATAGAATCGGTGAGGATGAGATTTGCTAGGTTTAATTCTGGCCCCATCATATCAAAATCATGGGATATCTTGATGTATCTCACTAAATTTTAGATGCTCTAAATTTTATTAGTAGATATGATGCACATGTTGTTTAGGCCTTTATGAAATAAAACCAATTAATCAGAGTGGTCCCTGGGAAACGACAAACAAGAGCTTTCATGCACTTTATTTTATCAAAATGGACCCCAAAAAGTACATTTAATTACATATGTCATCTTAATTTTTGATACGTTAATTAATATTTGTATCAAGTATATATACATCACCAAAATAAATACATTAATTAATTATATTTTGATGTGAGACAGTTCATTTTAATTGCTGATATTTTTTGCTAAAAAGACTAGTTATATCATGGCCAATATATGTTGGATAATTCTATAACCCAATAAAGTAAGTTCTTATCTGACGAAAGAAAATAAATTTTATGAATATTTTTTTTGGCAATGGTTAATCCGTTCTCCTCTGGATTATGAAGCAGGACTGATTAATCATTATTTTTTTTTGTTATTTTCCTTCCTTTATGCTTTTTTCTTATGTATGATCTTATTTTCTTTATTGAAATGAAGGTCATTCTCCTACTAACTTCAAAATAAATAAATGAAAGAGGATTATTTTCTGAAAAGAATATAGAATGACCCACAAATATCCTTATCAAAAATTGAATTTTTGATATAAAGTTAATTAATAATCGCATTTTTTTGTGCAGATAAACATTCAGAAAAAAGGACGCGTGATTTTTACGTCCCAAGAGACGAATCTTTTTCGGATGTGAAACAAGCTAGCTTCCAGGTGAACACCATACGATCATTTGTGCAACATTATGTACCGATAATTAAGACCGGTATCGGGTTGAGAGATGAAGCAATCGATGATAGAAATAACAAGCAACGGTTTCCCTACTTCACTGCCATCGAGACATTGTACGATGAGGGTGTTAAACTAGAAAACCAGCAAAAGGGTGTTTTCAATCTGATCCCTCGAATCATCAAGAAAATTAAAGATTCCGCCGAGATGGTTCTTTTATTTGAGACTCCAGAGCTGATGGATAGTATGTTATTTGTTGCCTTCATATTATCATATTTATGTTTTTATAAAAAATTATACTATTAGCCACCCTCATAAAATGAAATAAAGAATACTTATTCATGTAAATTTTCTGGTTCAGCCATGCCTATCAATTTTAAAGCAAGTTCAAATAGAGGGGTTTCTTCTTTTCTACTTAAAAAGGGTACAAAAGAAAAATTGTTACACATGCATGTTGTGAGTGCAAGGTTGCAAGAGAAAGGAAATGCAATTAATAGAAAGTTAATGAAATTGAGAGTTCATTATTGAAGCCATTTGATTAATTCCATCATATATATATAAAATGCAGGAGATAAGTTTGCATGGTTCAGAGATGAGGAGTTCTCCAGGCAATGTCTAGCTGGCCTCAATCCTTGTAGCATTAAACTGCTTACAGTAAGTGCATGTATAATTGAAATTCTCAGACTGTAAATTGGAATATTTTGATTAATTTTGTTGGAACTTTGGTCAAATTTGAATTACATCATTTCTGCAGCAAGTCACTATAGCACTCTTGCATATATTGGTAAAAAAATAGTGTTCAAATTTGATAATTTTTTTAGATAAAACATTTTGAACCAAAACAAGCAAAAAATAATTGGCTGATATTACAAACTTAGGTTCCAAGTGACATGTTATTATTTGTATGTGTATAATTAGGAACTTCCTATAGTAAGCAAGCTTGATCCTGCAATCTATGGCCCACCAGAATCTCTGATCACTCCAGAACTCATTGAACGAGAAATAAAGGGAGCCATGACAGCACAAGAGGTACCCTTAATTGGACTAATATATGATATGATATGTTAACCTTTATCATTTTAATTCAAGCATCCTCAAATTCTCCTTGATTGACTATATATGGCAATAGTACAATAACAAATACATGCATACATTTTTTAAAAATTTCTTACTGAATCAGTTATATATTTCTTGAATGATAACTTAATTTAGGCAATCAAGCAAAAGAAACTATTCATCCTAGACTTCCATGATCTTCTGCTTCCATACGTGCACAAGGTACGCGAGTTGGATTACAGGACTCTGTACGGTTCACGCACTGTATTCTTTCTCACACATGATGGCACTCTTATGCCAATTGCCATTGAATTAACCCGGCCCGCTTCACCTACAAAACCGCAATGGAAGCGAGTATTCACCGATGACTGGGTATCGACTTCTGCGTGGCTGTGGAAGCTAGCGAAAATTCACGTTTGCGCTCATGACACCGGCTATCACCAACTTGTCAGCCATTGGTATATAATAATTATTCAATCAGAAAGTGATGTAATATATAATAATGATAAAACTAATATTTTCCTATAATCCGGTGGTACTAGGTTGAGGACGCATTGTTGCATAGAGCCATACATTATAGCAGCGCACCGGCAATTGAGCGCGATGCACCCAATATATAGACTCTTGCATCCACATTTCAGATACACAATGGAAATCAATGCACTTGCGCGGGAGGCTCTTGTTAATGCTGGGGGTATCATCGAGACAACTTTCGCACCAGGAAAGTACTCCATGGAGCTCAGCTCAGTGGCATACGACCTGGAATGGCGGTTCGATATGGAAGCATTGCCAGCCGATCTCATCAGGAGGTAATTAATTAAATCACTATTATGATTTCATACATTTAAACAAGCATGCATACCGGCTGTATAATTAAGCTAATATGTTTTGTTGGTTTCTAATCCTTTGTAGAGGGATGGCTGTGGAGGACCCAAATGCAGAATACGGGCTAAGACTAACCATAGAAGACTACCCGTTCGCTAACGACGGGTTACTGATATGGACATCAATTAAACAGTGGGTCACGGATTATGTGAATCGCTACTACCAAACACCAAATGATGTTTTACAAGACTCTGAGATCCAGGAATGGTGGTTAGAGATCAGAACAAAGGGTCATGCCGACAAAAAAGATGAGCCTTGGTGGCCCAAATTGGAGAACCAAGATGACCTAATTCAGATTCTGACCACCATCATGTGGGTCACCTCAGGCCACCATGCAGCTGTCAATTTCGGTCAATACCACTTTGCCGGTTACTTCCCGAACCGACCGACCGTAGCTCGCACGAACATGCCAATTGAGGAGTTTGATGAGGATCCCAATTCGAAATCTTACGAGAAGTTCTGGAAGAAGCCTGAGGATGCTCTAATGGATTGCTTTCCATCTCAATATGAGGCAACCCTTGTGATGGCAATTCTGAATTTACTGTCAAATCACTCAGAAGATGAAGAGTATATCGGTGATAAACCCGAACCTGCCTGGAAATCTGACCCCCTGATAAATGCGGCATTTGAGAGGTATAACGGGAGGATGAAAGAGATAGACGGGATAATAGATGCAAGAAACTTGGATACAAATTTGAAGAATAGATGTGGGGCAGGCATCGTCCCGTATGAATTACTCAAGCCCTTCTCGGAAAACAAGGAGGCCGGCGACGGGGTCATGACCGGGGTCACTGGCAAGGGAATTCCTAACAGTATCTCTATTTGAGTAGAAAAAAAATAATAATAATAATGTATTCGTTATCAGTTTTTACTGAATATGGCTTTGCTCTGCCAAATGATACTTGTACTAATTTGCAAATTAGGAGATCCTTTCATGATTATATTAATATATGATCAAATCAAGTTTTCTTTGTAGAAGAAGGCCCATTGGCCCGTTTTCGTCTCTCTTAGGCCCATTTGTTCCTTCTCCTTTTTCTTTTTTTCTTTTTCTCTCCTGGGAGTCTAACCGATTGAATTTAGAGCTAAACTCCCCAATTCCAAATCCAAAACCCAAGTGACTCTAAAATCATTCTGATCTCTGTGTTAAAATTGCTTTGGGCTAGCAATTCATGTACTCTTATGAGTCTTATCTCTTGAATTAAAATTGGGGGAATTTCATGTAGTCCCCTCAAACAATTTAATATTACATAATCCCCCCTCCAAAGTTTGTAATAACATATTTACCCTTCAAAATAATAGAAACTCACATATTTACCCAAAAACAATAAAATAATAAAATTGAACTCTTAAAATTTACTAAACAATATCAATTAATAAAACATGACCATTACACCCCCTCTTCGCCAAAAGAACTCTCACTGATTCAATACTGAGAGAAGATAGCCCACAGATTCCATTGGAACCCTGAAATCTCTGACAAGCTGGGGTCGTTTTGTGAAAATTGGATCATCAGGTGACGGCCCTAGTAGCACGTCTTCGATGGGTATTTCACTGGCACCATTTCTTCTCTGTAAAGTCATGTTATGGACTTCCTGCCAATGCTACTTGCGGTACAGCACAGGATACAGGGTTGGACTTCTAACTTCCTGTCGTATGGAGGAAGAATAACCCTGGTCAAAGCGGTGCTCTCGGCAATGCCTTTGCATTACATGCAGGCTTTCAAATTACCGGTTGGCGTTATCAAACACATTGACAGGATGAGAAGGAACTTCCTATGGAAGGGGAATGGTTCCTGTAAGGGCATAAACTGCTTGGTTAATTGGGAAAGAGTTTGCGCGCTAAAAATCAATGGGGGCCTGGGAATAACGAACCTAACTTGCCAGAATGATGCACTACTGGCTAAATGGATCTGGTTAATTGAGAGCGGTGCAGAGGGGCTGTGGCAGAAAACAATGCTATCTTTATATGGGGTGAGGAGGGCATCTCAAGTTAGTCTGCATGGCCACGAGGCTTCCTTTTTTGTCAGAGACCTGGAGAAAGTCGCCCCCTTTTGCTCGATCTCCATCGAGCTTGCAGGGGGAGAAAAAAATGGAAGTGGACCCCGTCGGGAATTTTCACATGCAACTCGGCTTACAAACTGATGCACAACAGTGGTATCATTGCACTCAACCAACAGAGACTATGGAAAATAAAGGCCCCAATGAAAGTGCGCATTTTTGCTTGGTTAATGCTGGAAAACAAAATCTTGACACAGCAGGTCCTCGTCTCCCGAGGGTGCCAGGTTCAACCAGGGTGTCACCTGTGCCCTTCAACACACCTGGAAACAAGAGATCACCTGCTTTGGGGTTGCGATTACTCTTCGAGATTCTGGAACGGATTGCGAGCACAACATAACATTCCGCCTCTGCAAGGGCATAGCATCCGAGTGATATGGACAAAGACGGGGCGTGCTATGTTACGGAATCACAGGGCCCGTTGGGATGTTATCTGGGCAGCTGGAGCATGGGCGCTCTGGAAGGAGAGAAACCGAAGATACTTCTCTAACAAGCGTAGGCCAGTGTGTCATCTCATCAATGACACGACACTGGAAATCGAGTGTTGGCTAGACAACGGCTAGAGTCCTTAGGAATTGTTCCTAGCTTTTATTTTCCTTTTGCTTTCTTAAGTAACAAATTTGGCGGCACTGTATACTCTACATGTAAATATAAGAGGTAGAACGGTACAGTATGCAAACTCTCTGTAATTATTTATTTATTTTGATTATCAATATACCTGTTAACGGATTTCCGTTAACCATCAAAAAAAAAAAGTCATGTTATAGTTAGATAACTTGGGAAGAAGAGTATATCATTGTTATAATTAAGCATCATAACGGACCACATTTCACCTTTGTAAACATCCGCAGAGATATCTTATCAGATTGTTACTGGCAAAGCATGCATAATTACAAAAAGAAAGATGGTGCATTAAATACTTTGAGTGTCTAACCTGTAAGGGTTCCATTTTCAACCATATTTTTCCTTCTCTTGCTCTTTGGTAAATTCCCACCATCCTGTAAATAAATTAATTTATGCATTCAGTTATACTAAAAACTTCTTAGCAAGATCTTCACGTACCACCCAAGGGGCATTTTGGAAAGTCGACTCCTTTATAAAAGCCTTAAGCATGTTATGGCTAAGAGTAGAATGTTCCTTTCTTGCATGCATTTCAGACCCTTCAAAGGTATCCTCTTGCATTTTGATCCATATCTTGTCAACAAGATCACTCAAGTTTAAGGTGCCTGAAGAAACAAAGCATTGCTATGTTAATTTCCAAAACACAGCAAAACGCAGCAAAAGAAATAAGGGACCTCAAAGAAGAAGTTATTTGGCAGTTGCAATTCTTAGAACGCAACAGCAACACACAGAAAAACGCAGCTGCAATGGTCACTTCTCTGACAAACTGAGGTAGATGAGTTCAAGAGACTGACATGGGTGCCAGCGTACCAGCAAAAGGAGATGTAAACAGCGGAACTGGTACGTGACTGGTAAAAAAACGCATTCTATCTACTGGTAAGGAAGGCCTGTTCATACAAGTGATACAGATGTTTTGGAGATGCTTTGAACTGCACTGGGGCTCAAAGAGACACCTACATTTGTGGTTCTGGCTCTTAGGGACTTCGAAACAATTTTTACATGTTGTTCTCTTTTTTATCCTTTAATTTTATTTTCTGTTTCTTATTTTTCAGCTCAACTGTTTTGAGCAAATTGTAATTTTTATCTGTACATACAATCACT
Source organism: Carex parvula (assembly GCA_025461045.1). Lineage (NCBI taxonomy): Eukaryota > Viridiplantae > Streptophyta > Magnoliopsida > Poales > Cyperaceae > Carex > Carex parvula. Next base: position 231,078 of record JAJGRW010000687.1, on the reverse strand, counting down.
GTAACTACTATCAATTGAATGAATATGGGCATGACCCATAATTTTCTTCAAAAAAAAAAAAAATTCCAAACCCTTTATTATGTTACTAATATTGTCTTCAAATTGGATATGCATTATAACATATCAGATAAACTATATTTTTTTTCCAATAAAAACGTAAAAGTTGCATACATCATTGATTTTTAAGTCTGCATAGCAACTATCAATAATGGTTACTATCTTATTGAGCAAAGCTACTGTTACAAGGGAGATTAGAACACTTACTATATTGAATCATGTGAAGAACAGGCCCCACTAGTTCTTTTGGGAACTGTTGTACCTTCTCATAGGTACGATGCTCTGACACCAATGCTTCTTCATATGTTAAATTTGATTTACCTGTTACTTTACATGTCCAAACACTTTGCCGGTACAAATTGAGCCTCTTTAAGTATTCTCTGAAATTAGGTTTAAGGAAAATAATATACTATATTTTGATATTGTTAGTACCTTCAATATATTATTACACAGACAGCCCTTTAAACCTGAGGCATGAAAAAGCAGGCCCTGGTATATACCAGCTGACAAGATACTGGCTCAATTTTTACTCTATTGGAAGGCATCTTATCTTAAAACCCCACAACCCATAAATATATACAACCTGCACACAAAAATAACTAGATACACGCGTTCATCCGAAGGAAATTACAAGAACTGCAATGAAGCAGCAAAACATAAATCAAACATAAAAAAGGACAAAAGGATCAGACTGGTATCCCATTGTTAAAATTTCCTTGGCACTAGAATGCTACGCTGGACTGCTGGAGGAATCAATATATATTGTTTTTTAGTTTGTTAAAATTAATTAGAGGGAATGGAATGAGTAAGGGTACTTTGGGAATTAACTGTACTGGTTTCTCTTCTATTTTGCTTAGTTTCAGAACAGATGTAAGGGCTTCACTGGTACACTGGTACTGAACTGATGTAAGGGGCAAGAATAACGTTAGGGAATAGAAAAGAAAACCAGTCATTTTCAGCTCAATTTGTTTAATTTGCAACATAAACTGTGGATTGAGATTTGGTTGTTGGTAGTTACTGTTTCCAAACTTTGACTGTTTCTGCGCAATACAGTTACTGTACCAGTTGGTTTCAGAAAGCTTTAGTATTCTCATCCCAGGTCATTTGGCGCCAGTTGGTTTCAGAAAGCTTTAGTATTCTCATCCCAGGTCATTTGGCGCCAGGTTTAGTTGGGGAGATTTCTTTTGGCACCAGGAATTGGAGCGGGCAGAGAGAGAAAGAAAGAAGGGAGGGGTATAATGGTCCTGTTTTATTAATTGATATTGTTTAGTAAATTTTAAGATTTCAATTTTATTATTATATTGTTTTTGGGTAAATATGTGAGTTTCTATCATTTTGAAGGGTAAATACATTATTACAAACTTTTGAGGGAGAAATACGTAATATTGAAGTTTTTGAGGGGGATACATGAAATTCCCCCATTAAAATATTGAAGAAATGTCTAGCTATCAACTGTTATGCATTCACATATTAACCGTGTGAAGAGAATTCAGTGGCAAATACATCCCAGAATATGTATGTCTACAAATGTAACAAAGAATGTGACCAAAAAACATGACAGGTACCTCACTGGAAATTAGTCTGATGCAAAACTGATCTACACTAACATATACAAGTTCAACTTATCTCGTTGAACTCCTCAACCAAGTACTGAGTTTTGATCAATGTGTTAGCTAGGGTACTTTGACCTGACATGAGTAAGATCCCAGCCTGACAGCTGGGGCTCGGGCAGTAGAGGCCGGAGAAGAGGAAGGATCGAAGTGGGAGTTGGTGGTCCAGAAAGAGGGACCATGGTCCATATCAACCATTGGAGGCTCAGTCTGACAGCCGGGGCCCGGGCGGTTGCAGTGCTGGTGGCAAATTTTCTGAACAAATTTTACCAGTCTATCTGCTACTTCGCTCATGGGCAGTCTGAATTCTGGCACTGGCTGCGTTTTACAAAAACAGAAATAAACAACAGTTTATGGCATACATAAATATACCGCACAGTATAACTCTTAACAGAATTTTACAATGGTGTTCCAAAATTTTATTGTTTTTTGAATAATTAATTGATACTGAACTTAATTTTCTCTTGGATATTTGCAAATTATTTCCTACTATGTTACAGTTGCTTGCTTCCAGAAAGTAGGAGTATTTGTAAACCCAAGTCTGGTGAATATTTTTCAAGACTCTCTGCCTACAAATACAATATTTGCTTCAAAAAAAAATAGGAAAAAAAAAATTACTTGTATGCAGAGCAGGATTACATCAGCCAGGCCAGAAAGAGAGTGTGAAGGGATTGTGTCACTGATGGTGGGGTCAGCTATTTTTTGTAAAGACTCCAGGTCATGGAGATGAGGTGATGCATACTGCACAAGATACTGCTCCTCTTCCCCAATTTCACTATAAATTGTTTTCATCAAAACACAGTGAGTTAAAATAAAGGATAGATCTCGTTTAAGACTTAATTATAAGTTCTGTTGTTTTTTGTAATATAGGTCAAAGTTTGGACCTTCTTGTAATTAATGTAGACTATTTAAAGGATTGTGTAACTTAGTTTAATAGAGAGGGAAATAATACAAAATTGCTCCAAGTGCTTTTTCTTCTTTTGGCATAGTTGTTCTCAAAACCTTAACAAGATCTACTTTACAATAAAGGAATATGTGCTAGACCTGCTTGTACTTATTTTCCTATTTTTGTTCTTTATGAAAATATTGGTTATAACTTAATTTAATTAAAAAAAGGGGATTACCTATCAAAGGCCTTAAGTCCTGTCAATAGTTCTAGTAAGAGAACGCCAAAACTAAAAATATCGCATTTTATCATGTCTGAACCCGGAATGCTCATCTCTGGTGCGGTGTACCCTTTCGAGCCTTCAAACATTTTAAAATCCTATTTCACAGAAATTGTTATAAGATGAGGGTTTAAATGAAAGATGGTTAATAACACACAACCCAAACTGGGGTGAAGCAGTACATTTGATTGTGATAATAAGTGCATGTATGAGCATACCACACTGGTAGCAGGGAGGATATGAGAAAGCATGGTCAAGCCAAAATCGGTAACATGTGGAACAAACTCTTCATCAAACAAAACATTTCTAGCTTTAATATTCCCATGTGCAATCGGAGGTGAGCATATCTCATGCATGTACCTGTAAAAAAAAAAAAAAGTCAGGTTCATCAGGCAAAGCATCTTGAAAAGTAAAATTGTCAGAAAATGAATAATTAAACAGCACATACTCTAGAGCATGGGCAACACCCAAAGCAATTCTAAGCCTCAATTTCCATGAAAGATGCTTCTGAGAATCTCCGTTTTTGGAAAACAAGGCACTGTAAAGTGACCCGTTTCGTGCGTAATCATACAATAGGGCATGGTGACCCGGATCCAAGCAATAGCCTTGAAGAATGCATATGTTGGGGTGCTTTAGATCAGACATGGTCGACACCAGGTCCAAGAACTCTTGTTCTCCTTCCAATAACTCCATCTGCACCACCTCTATCCTCTTTACTGCCAATACCTGGTTTAAGAGAGATAGGTCATAGAGATCACACCCACACACAAAAAAAAGTTGCTAAATTGATGTAGTAATTTAACATTACTATATATTGTATCGTACCAGTCATTTTGAACATTATTTTTCACATGCTTGTAAAAATTCAACATAAAAGACAGCATAACATTAAAACTAACCTGGCCATCAGGAAACAGTGCTTTGAAAACTGAACCGATGGGGCCTGCACCAATAAGTGCTTCTCTACTGTAGTCATTTGTGGCTATTGAAAGGTCTGAAGAAAAATATTGCCTAGAAAGTGGCAATTTTCTAAGCCTATTAGAGAAAGATATCCTTCCTCTTATTTTATGATTTCTTGGATTTATTTCATGGAGGAAAGGAGAGTGTATGCTTGCCATTGAAGTACGCATTGATCCTGACAAATTCAAACAAACCAAATTAAAATGAAAAGAAAAAAGTACCCCTCTAAGTACCAGTAACAATGAGATTTATGAGCAAGGATTTAAATTTACAACTTTACTGCCTTTTAAAGAACTGTGGAAGTTACCAAGATAATAAGTACATGTCCGTAATATTCAAACTAGGTATCAATAACAACCCAAAATTTACCAATTGTTAGATTTGTTCAATGATTTGGAGGTAACTTTATTAGTTACACAAAGAAACTGCTTTTCATAGTATTGACAAAAATAGTGACATTCTAAAAATGGCAATCATTCAAAAGTTACCAATTGGTTGTGACATGATGGAAGGGGAGGACATAACAGTTGTAATTTCTTCTTCAATGCGGGCCCGTCGAATAAGAAGGTACACGGCCAATGAGATTGCAAAGATGACAAAAATAGAGCTCAAAGCTGCTGCCACGAGGGCAACAGCGACATTTTTCTTTTTGCGTGGGTATTTATGAAGAACTTCATATGTAACTTTTGGGGTGTGGCTAACATTTTTGTTCGCTGATGGGAGAGGAGGGTAGACAGTTCGGCTTCTGTTCAGGAAATATGGCTCGAACTTATTTCCTTCTATCCTGAAAACATATACATTTTGCCTATTGAGAGTACTACAAAATACAATAATTTAACTCTATGAAACATATGATCTGTATTATCCAATTGTAAAAAAAATTCCAATTAATCAAGCCTGGTACAGTATGTACCAGTCAACACCAGCATACCAGATTCTATTGGGCATCTCTGGTATTTAGTCAGCTTTATGTACAGACCCTTATATTTTCTAGTAATTTCAACTTTATCATGACATACCTGAGTTCAGGAATGAGCTCAAATTGTTTTGGCACGTAACCACTGAAGTTGTTATTTTCGATATTACTGAGGAGAAAATACACATGCTTAGCGAACAAATGAACAAATATTGAAAGATCTTAAACAAATACAAATAAAAAGATAATAGAGGAGCATACAGATTTGTTAGAGGGAGATTTGCGAAAAAGTTGACTGAGCCTGTGAATTGGTTATGTTGCAAGTATCTACGAGAGAAGGGATAGGAGGGGAGAATATCAGTAGATTAATTATTATTTAAATGAAAAGGTAGACTAAAAGAGATAATACTTACAGAGAATGGAGATTTTTTAATGAACCAAAGGAGCTTGGCAGATCTCCTGAGAAGCTATTGAATGATAGATCCCTGAAACAATATGTGTTACAAAAAATAACATCTAAATATTACAAATGAAAATACAAATTAAATCTTTATTCAATGAATATGTACTTCAAAATTCAAATTTCATACAATATTTCTAAACTTGTCATGTCTGTGAACGCATTGCCAACCACCCCGAAAAGATTATTGTTGCTCACATTTCTGCAAGAAATGAAGAAACAAAGACATGAATCTTTGAAGGTCCTCTCTTATCTTTTGCTTCTCTTTTGATACTTCTATTTTTTAAAGAAAGGGTTCTTACAGATACTTCAGATTCTTCAAAGAAGGCAATGACATAGGGATGTTACCCACAATCTTATTAGCTGCCAAGTTTCTGCAGAGCAATAGACTGATTAGAATATTAATTTTTTGAATGACAATTTTGAAATTCAAATTTTATAGAGAGCAAGAAACATACATGAAGGTAGCATTTGGGGGTAAACCAGAAGGTATCTCCCCAGAAATATTGTTGTAGCTCATGTCCCTGCACCATAAAAATAAGTAAATAGAAAGTTATCACATTTTGAATTTTCATTAAATAACAACAGCTTCAATGGTTCTGTTTTATAAGGAGATCATACTTATGTTCCATATAATTTTTTGAAAATAGTGGAAGTTATCCCACAGATTTCTATTGAAATCGCAAAACTATGAAGTACCTAAACATAGCGCATACCAGTACATCTTACATGTACTTTCTTACAAATTAATCCTTCAAAAGATCTAAATTTGCTACTCTATCCCTCCAACTAAAACAGATGGAGCCAAAATACTCAAAATACATCCAAGCAAACAGATTTAAACCAAACAAACATCTAAGGTAATAGCATAAACTCCAAAAGAAACATAGAAACATAAAACTTGAGTCATTCTAAGCTCTAATTTTCTGATATATGTAATGATAGTTTGGAAAACATTCTACTTTAAAGAGGTTAGTCAAATTAATTTATAATTTGATCCAAAATGAAAAATGAATGAAAATGGGCTTACAGCTGAGTGAGTGAAAGGAAAGAGGAGAGCTGAGAACTCATTATCCCTCCAAGTCCAAGCCCGCTTATCTTTCTGTTCAAATTTCACATGAAAAATGTATATTGAAACAAATCATCAAAATAACTTACATTGTTTGTAAGAGAAGTATCCACCGATTTCTATTGAAATCATAGAACTATAAGTAGGTACCTAAAATTGGTACATAAACACAGCTGAGTACCAGTACAGACTACATCATCTAACTTTTACAAATTAGTCCTTCTAAAGATACTAAATCTAGCATACCCCTAACTGCAAATGTCAACAGCTAAGAACAGGGTATTCAAAATACATCCAAAAACTAACAAGTTTTGCTAACATACAACCAAAAGAAATAACATGCAGGTTTGTAAGAGAAGGATTAAGTTAAAAGAAGGATTACATGGACATGATAGAAGAACCGGAGCAAGAGACACCTGTCCAGTTCTGGCCACATGGGTCCCCTCCAGTTGCCATCCAACCAGTTAGCATAGTTGGCTGGTTCAACAACCCATATAAATCCTCCAGTGATTTTACTGGACACAGCAACATATAAAATTAGAAGTTAAAATACTAGTATAGTTATACCTCATGTGTATATTGTTTGCTTCTTCTAATTATGATCTACAAATAAGGCAACTAAACTCTTAAATGGTGTGAATAGGTAACTGACCAGAACTTGAAAACAATTATACCAAAATATATAGATTTTCAGTACAGAATTTGGTAATCTGGGATCCAATTATACTAAAATATACTAATTGAAGAACTTGGATTCAATTATATTAAACACTTATATGGTGCAAATAGGTAATTGGCCAGAACTTAGATTCAACTATACTACTATTTAATGAGAACTTGGATTCAATTAGATTAAACCCTTAATTAAATGGTGCAAATAGGTAATTGGCCAGAACTTGGATTCAATTATACTAAAATATATAGATTTTTAGGTACAGGATTTGGGAGTCTCGGATCCGTTCTCATTAATTCACATTTCCGCATCCTTTCTCACTAATTCATCATAGGTTTACTACAAGTCTCTAATAAAAAAATAGTAGTAGATATTATTACCATCTAAAGGATCCGTGTAAGCTGATGCAAAGTAGAAGAGGAGAATCACATTTGCATAGAAGCTGAGAGAAAAAAGATCACATCTTTTTCTTGTAGACATCATTCCTGGATCCTGATTTTTAAAATGAAAGATTGAACAAAAAATTTGTAAGAAATTATCACTTTATCAGTAAATTTGCATCGGAGCTCAACCTAAAGCATCTCAGGTAAGTCTTTGAGGGAGATCATGTTGTATTCAGTAAAAAATGCGGAACAAGAACATTTCTTTTGGAAATGCGGAACAAGAAGCTAACAGATTGATTTAAGTAAGTCACAGTTAAATGCGGCACAATATACTATTATATTAGCTAAAAAAGTCACAGTTAAATCAAAATCAAGTTCTTTTCAATGCGGAACAGATTGATTTATGTAGAAAAAGACGAAAGAAAAACGAGAGAAACAAAAATTAAGCTCAAAGGAAAGAGAAGCGATTGAAATCGAGCTCAAACAGAGGAGTTAACAATCGACGAATGAAGACAGTTTGCAATTAAAATGAAAAATAGTTACAAGTTTGAAGATATGGAGAGAGAAGATCGATCGCTATACGGAGTATTAATCTTTGATTTTTGTGGAATAATTCGACATTTGAATCTCAAACGGAGTTGCGGAGGGAAGATTGAATAAGTGAACTTAAGCTGCTATTTGCTACTTGCTTATACGGAGTTGCCGAGGTCACGTGAGGGCCGTTGCGTTGCGCAGAGCCGACGCGTGGACCTCTGATATGGAATTATTATTCTCTCAGTTAACTCAATGTTTTAGTTAAGTTTGGAACCGTCCGATTTAGATCAGCACTAATATTAGCGATTCCTAATTCTGATCGCACGGTCCGGAAGTTAACACAAAAGGTGTGTTATCGCAGAGGATATGGATTCCTGATAGACGACAAAAGTCAGTTATGCTGTCGGCCCATGCTGCCCAGAATTTGATCTCTGAGTTAACTCAAATTTTGATTTAAGATCTAGACCGTCCGATTTAGAGCCGCACTAATATTAGTGTATCCGAATTCTGATCTCACGGTCCGTATATTAACACAAAAGGTGCGTTATCGCAGAGGATATGGATTCCTGATAGAGGTGGAGGTCGTTTTGCGCTGCCCCGAATTCATATCACAAGGCAACTCAAATTTTGAGTTTTGATCCCGACCGTCAGATATGCTTTGACACGAATATTGAAGAGATCCTGTGCATTTCACTTCAGATCGGATTCTAATCGGATCTAAACTCAAGATTTTAGATAGCTCACGAATCACGATACGCCTCTGGGTTGAAGAGAAATCGTATAGTAAATTTGTATTTTTTAGATTTTGAATTTTGAATTTTTTTTTAAATACGAACACATATGTGTATAATTCCGAATATAGATATAAATTGAATATTTATTGAATACAAATACAAATAACGATATAATTTGCATATGAAAGTTAAAATAATTTAATTTTATGAAATACATCAAATTTATTTAAAGTAAAAAAACTTTATACAGATATCTATAAATAAATAATAAATATAACAAAATTAAAATTTATATTACATATTTAATTATGATAGTAAACTAAAAAAATTATAATAATTATACATTTGTAAAATTGAATTTCTTTTATTAAAATATTCATACTTCTAAAAAAATACAAAACACTTAATAATTTGTATTCATATTTTCTTATAAATTCAAAATTATATTTGGTATTCATATGATATTTAACTTTAAACTAATTTTTTAACTGAAATTACCGTCTAACACTTTAGTCAATTCAAATAACCGTAGAACAGTAGACCGGGTTTTCAGAATTTGCCAAAGAACATGAACGAAGATTTTAAAATTCAAAATTATATTTGTTACTATAACAATTCTTCAAATACACCACTTGATAACCTCTCAAAAGAGATGTCAACGGGTACAATAAGAATCGGATGAAAGCATTTTCATACTCATACCCGTTACAAATTGTTCTTATTCATATTATATTCTTATCCATTATAAATTATTTTACTCATATTCTACCCTTGCCTGTTATAGTTGTCAGATAACGAAATTAATGTTAGCGGATAAATAATAGATAATGTTATTATAATAAAAAGAAATTACTAAATAGTACATTAAAATACTTTCATTTTACAAATATATATACTAATTTTAAACGTCTGTGCTCTTTGCCTCATCAACTTGCGAAAACTTGCTGCATTTTTATATGAAGAAATCTTAAATGAAACTGAAAATATGATGCATAGAAATCAACTTATTGTATAGTCATTCCGTTGTCCGTGTGATACGTCATAACATGTCGAGATGTGTATTGAGTTTGGAACTCGGATTGGTTTGGAGATATTCAGACTCTGACCTATACGATATCTCTTTTAGCAAAAATTTCCAACCCCTGTTTAATGGGTTTTCTTGCCTTATGCAGGCTGTCTATAACTGTTATGCCACGCGGTTATGGAAGACTGGGCGGTTATGCAAACCGTATCTGCAGTTATCCTGCGCAGAAGTGGTGCAAGCCAGTTTCGGGTTGAGTCTCGTAAGGCTTTATGAGGTTTTTTGTTGGGTCTTGCTGGAATGGATCCCTGAGCTTTTCATATTAATCTCGGGTTAGCCTCTCAAGGAGATCCGAATCCCGAATTGGCCCATATTGTTTGATAACCTCGGGCTTTTCGATTGATTCCGGATTGGCTTTTCAGGGAGATCCGAATTCCGGTTCTTTAGTGGCCCGTGGCGGGTTTGTTGAGGGCATTGGGAACATGAGACCCTATCACCGTGAATGTAATCATTGTACATAAAATTATAAGAAATATTATTTGAAGTAAGAATTAACTTGTCATTGTAATATTACGTAGTTAAATTTAAAACTAGCAATGCGGACTGACCGAAGGAAATCTACGCTGCATGAGATCCACATGATCGAAAAATATGCTTCAAATTCTGAATTGCAAAGCAATGAATTATAAGTTATTTTACATTCAAGAATGATCAGTTAATTTTTTTTTTTTCCAAATTATCAACATATATGTAAAAATTGATGAAGTAAATATGTGTGCCATGCATGACACTGTATGTCTGCTCCATCAATCACTTTTAACAGAGCTATATTTTCGATTCATACAACATAGAGTTATAGGCAGTATTGGTTTGACTCTATTATATATGCGTTGCATGAATTAAAAACTGCTCTGTCAATTAAATCTTCACCCCTCTCACACCTCAAGCACGGCTCTCTTGGATTCGAAAAATGTTGTTTTTGATCCTGAATAATTATACGCCTTTAAACTATTTTTTTTAATGAATGTTACGAAAAATGATGGAATTAATACGCAAGTTTTTTTATGTTAC
>JAJGRW010000687.1:190323-216387 GCA_025461045.1 Carex parvula | reverse complement strand
TTAAATTGTTCATATTAATTTTTTTAAATCAGCATATAAACAACTTGATCTTTCATTATCTGACATGCCTGGCTCGCAAATAAAATAAAAAATATAAGAATTCAAATGCCTCGTGCATTTCATATTTCATTGTGCCTCCATTTTATATCTTGTTTTTGAAGCCGAACAACTATCAATCTGAACCAAATATTCATATTAAATATTTTTTAAAATATTCATTTGTGCTTGGAGGCCAAATTTTATTTTTTTGAAATTCTTTTACTATTTTTTAAGATTAGGTATAAAATCATTGTTTTTGGACCTCCTAAAACAGTGATTTTTGTACCATCCAAAATAGTAATTTTGTACATATATAAAAAAATAATAAATAAATTTCAAATAATATAAATTTGGCCGTCTAGCAGATTTTAATATGAATTCATATTGAACTGTTCGGATCGACTGTTTGAACTTTGAAAACAGAGACACATGATGTAAGTACGATGAGGTATGAAAAAAATAAGACATTTGAACCTTCTTGGAAAAAAAAGAAAAAAAAAAAAAAAGAAGATGTACACTTTTTACTTCTAAGCATAAGATAGTTTGCGGATATAGTCTCAACTTTAAAATTAGGACAGTGCTACGGTGCTATGCGTATATAAGAGCCCTCCGTGCTATGGCTCACTTTTGAGTTTTTAAAATCCTAACGGTCGATCCGAACCGTTCAACATGATCTCCATATGAAATGTACTTGCAAACCAAATTTACATTTTTTAGAATTTTTTTACTATTTATTAAGCCACTTTGAAAAAACACTAATTTGTACACAACAGTAAAATCTGCTGGACCATTGGATCAGCGATTTTCAAAGTGGCTTAATAAATAGTAAAAAAATTCTAAAAAATGTAAAATTTGGTTTGCAAGTACATATTCATATGGAGATCATGTTGAACGGTTCGGATCGACAGTTAGGATTTTGAAAACTCAAAAAGTGAGCCGTAGCACGGAGGGGCCCTTATATACGCGTAGCATATTAGCAAAATCCTTAAAATTATATGGATTTAACTCATTTAAAATTGTACTGATTTTAAATCTGAACCGTTCAGTTTAGATCAGACGATAGAGATTTAGTCAAACTATAGATAAAATTGAAAGTGACAGTACGGTAAAGTATAAAGATTGGATAAACCGGGATACCACATACCAGCCTATCCTAGTAAATATATTAACAACGTAGTTTGTACTTCATGCAGCGCGCGCAACATATGCACACTGTTTTAAGTCTATCAACTATCCGCTGCATGAAAGCCAAAACTACGCTGTGAATACAGTTATCCGCCTATCCTGGTAAATATATTGACAGAGCAGTACTACCTTTATGCAGCTCTCGATTCAAATGCACACTGTTTTAACTCTAGAGTCCATCCGCTGCATGAAGCCAAAACTACGCTGTGAATATATTTATCCGGTCCTCTCTTTTCTTTCCGTTTACATCTGCATCGATCTGCTCAGTTCTAAATTCTAATCCGAAGCGATTTTAAGAATTCTCCTTTCGATTCGTGATCGGAAAGAATGCGAAATCTAACAAATTCGACGCGATTTGGAAGGAAGGCGGGACAGTAATCCAGCTAAATCACACTAAAAAATTGAGGGGTAATTCTGATTTTTTTGAAGAAATATGAGATGAGATAGTTTTGTGGGTTTTTTTTTGTGTTAGAAGCGCAATTGTGTTAATGTTACTTGAAGGGTATGCATTGTACCAAGTTTCAGATGTACCAATTTAAAAAAAAAAAAATCTGAATTTACAATTCTGTGTCTGAATTTATAATTCTGATTTTTTTGAAGAAATAAGAGATAGATAGTTTTATGGGTTTTTTTTTAAATGTGTTTAGAGGCTCAAGTATGTTAATTTTTACTTGAAGGGTTATGCATTGTACCAAGTTTCAGATGTACCAATTTATAAAAAAAAAAAAAATCTGGCTTTACAATTCTGTGTCTGAAAGAATAGTAGGCAATTTTCTGACATTTTTGAGGGAATTAAGGGATAGATAGTTTTGTGGGTTTCTTTTAATGTGTTTAGAGGTGTGTGTTATTCTTACTTAAAAAGGGTTGCGCATTATACCAAGTTTCAAATGTACCAAATTAAAAAAAAAAAATCTAGCTTTACAATTCTCTGGATTTATTTTCTTCTTTGGCAATTTTGAATGTACCATTCTCTTTGCATAAAACCAATTGCATTATCAATTTCTTCACATTAATAAGTGTTAGAGTTACAAGCTATACAAAAAGAAGAAGAATGAATTAGAGAGAACAAGCAATTTAGAATGAGAGGAGTTTAATTTATTATTGTTGGAGATACTGAAATATTACCATAAAATATTTTAAATTCTTCATAGATTTTTTTTCTTTTTGTTCAATGATATAGGTTTTAGTTGCTTGGGAAATGGTATCAGTAAACCTTGGTATACTACACTACGTACTTGACCACATATACGGTACGATCTTACATCGTGCAAAGATCGGCACCCCTTTTTTCTCCAAGGGATGGGGCGGTACCAACCTAGAGTTACTGGAGCGAATGGTAAACCAGCTGTTTCCTGACGCTGCCAGCCTGGCACGGTCACCAGCTGTTATCAAACTCACCTGGAAAACCAAGTGGGAGACAAACAGTGCATGTCTCAAGGAGGGTAGTTTTGCTACCACATGCGAGGAGGAGTTGGTACGTGCGTTACCACCTGAGTGCCGTACTGCTAGGGTTGCATTTCTGGTACCGAAATCTGTACCAGCTGAAAAGATGGCCTGTGTGGTTCACCTTGCAGGTATAATAAAGTTGGTAATCTTAGCAGTTAATTGGTACGACATGGCCTGCTTGCTTGTTACAGTGGCTGGTACCGGTATCTACAATAACAATTCTCACTGTTTTCTTCTCTTAGTGGCCGGTACCAGTATCTACAATAAGAATTCTTAGTGGCTGGTACCAGCATCTACAATAACAATTTCTTAGTGACTGGTACCAGTATCTACAATAACAATAACAATAACAATTTCTTAGTGATTGGTAGCAGTATGTACAATAACAATTTCTCACTGTTTTTACCTTTTTTATATTGGGTACTATAATTGGCTTCATTTGTGTTAAGTCAGGTAATTAAATTAAGTTGATTTATCATAGAATTTGAGGCTTCATTTGGTGATAATTTTGTCTAAGAAGCAAATTTGTAGGACTAAGTACCTTTCTATACTTGTATATATAACAGACTGGTGTATACTATAAGCACTATTAAGTCTATTACCAGTATAAACTTAGAAGTTAGAATATATTTAATAAAATGTAGGGACGGGAGATCATACATTTGAAAGAAGACTGAAGCTTGGTGCGCCTCTTTTAAAGCAAAACATAGCAACTATGGTGCTTGAGAGGTAATTTTGAACTCCACTATCAATGAACATATAAAATGAGTTTTTATATAGTCCCTAAGTAAGCAATATTTATATTTTCAGAAAATGCCAAGATTGGCATTTACAAAAAAGCCCCTATTTGATGGACAAGGAATAATCTACCTGTCTTTAGAATTTGGTTTCTACTTCTCTTGTGCAAACTTACTCTTATTATCTTTTGACAAAATTATGGTTAATTTTCTCTTATGAAATAAGCATGCAATTCGGTGCCGACATTTTTATTAATATCCAAAGTTTAATACAAATTATTATTTATGCCCAGAATCCCACCTGATTTCGAAAAATGCCCAAGCCGGCCATTTTCTGGCCGGCTTACTAGTTTTTTTTTTTTAGAGACTATGAAGGGCAAAATAATAAAATTTAATACTGAAAATTTGAATTTTTTGTTTAAATTATTTGATAGATTATTTCTTTTGATATATAATTAGCATATTTATACTAAAATACACTAGATTACTGGAAATTATGTTGAATTACACTATATTAAGTTAAATTACACTAAATTACATTACATTATGCTAAAATACGGTAAATTACACTAAATTACATATGAATAGGGGCGATATCTTCACTGAAAAGACGAAAAACGACGGCGAAACTTCAAACGGTCATAAAACGGCGCTCGAGTGTCCGATTTCAGCAAATGACCACTTTTCGGAAAGCTTGCGAAAATGCGCATGCGTCCGTGCCAGCTATGCTAGATTTCAAGATTCAGAATCGCCAAAAAAAATGGGAAGAACCTCAAAACTTGAGTTGAAGTTTCCGATTAAGATTTTCATTTCTATTATTCAATCCAAGTAGCTCAGTAAATTAGTTACATAATGAACTTGTAGAATACCAGTTTTTACTATTTTCGGAATTTTTTTATTATTTTTTATGATTCATGAAAGATGGCACAGAATCGGTCTATTTTAGCGTAATTTACCGTATTTCAGCATAATTAGCGAAGTTATTGTAATTTAGCGTAATTTAACGTAATTTAGTGTAATTCAACATAATTTATTGTAATATAGTGTAATAATTTAGTGTATTTTAGTATAAATATGCTAATTATAAATCAAAAGAAGCAATCTAACAAATAATTTAAACACAAAATTTAAATTTTCAGTGTTAGATTTCATTATTTTGCTCTTCATAGTGTCTAAAAAAAAAAAAAAAAAAAACAGTAAGTCGGCCAGAAAATGGCTGGCTTAGGATGGGTCGGCCAGAAAACGAGTAAGCCGGCCATTTTCTGGCCGGCTTGGGCATTTTTCGAAATCAGATGGGATTCTGGGCATAAATAATAATTTGTATTAAACTTTGGATATTAATAAAAATGTCAGAATTCGGTGTGTGTGTGTGTTATGTTTTTAGAGAAACAAGATGAACAAATGAATAATCTAAGGGCTAAAATATGATTTTTTTATTTTTTTGAAAACAATACAACATACTGTCAGAGTCCCTTTTTCTCTTTTTCAAAGTCCCTTCAATAAAGAATACATAGTTATTCTTTTGTTTATTTAATTAATGCATAGCCCCTATTATGGGAACCGGCGGCCTAGCATGCAACCAGGGTCAAAACTGCTTTGTGTTAGCGACTTGCTTCTTTTGGGGAAAGCTACCATAGATGAGTCAAGAAGTCTCTTGCACTGGTTAGAGGCAGAGGCCGGCATTTCCAAGACTGGCATTTGTGGCCTCAGCATGGGTAAGAAACCAGGGGTGAAAGTAGATAGAAGGAAAGGGGTGCTGACTACTGAGCACCTCCTATAAATTGAATTATTTCAGTTGTCCTTTAAAAATTTTAATTTTTACAAAAAAATATACTATTAGCCCCCCTGATAAAATTAGATTACAGAACACTTATTTATCCAGCCCCCCTATCTCAATTTTCTGGTTCTGCCCCTGTAAGAAACATTCTCTTTGTCACTCTTGTACAGTTCTTCATTACTGTGTTAGAATCTAATCTTGACCCAACATTTATATGTTAAGATCAAGGATTACAGCACCTACATTGTAACATAATGCCAGGTATAGTACTGGACCTACTGGTACTTGAATTCATATAACCTAAACTAACTCAAATTTTGAGTTTAGATCTGGACCGTATGAATATTTAAGGGGCCCGTGCATTCCACCTCGGGATGAATTGGCCCGGATTCTGATCTGGCAGTCCACACCTAAACTCAAAATTTGAGTTACTTTAGAGGATCCGGACTCCTGGTATGGTTATTCCTGATATGAACCTATTAGGTATGGAACTTTAGGAGAGGGTAATTTATATAGTTGGTTCAATTATCTTTTCTTTATGAGTTTTAGGAGTGAATTTTGAGCTGTATGAGGCTAAGTTAAGAATGCTATGCTGCTTAGAAAATTACAGATCTACAGTACACCTATATTATATATGAGGAGGGATCGGATGACACCTCTTTTTGGTGACATCTCTTTTACCACATCCATTTTTTTCATTTTCAAAGTCTAAATCGTCGATCCAAACCGTTCAACATGATTATCTAAATAAATGTACTTGTAGATCAAATTTTACATTTTTTTGAATTTTTTTACTATTTATTAAGATCGGTACAAAATTCAATGGTCTAAGTATGGCTGTTTTTTTGTAAAATACTTAATAAATAGTAAAAAAATTCAAAAAAATGTAAAATTTGATCTGCAAGTACATTTTATTGTGGAGATCATGTTGAACGGTTTGGATCGACGATTTGGACTTTGAAAATGAAAAAAATGGATGTGGTAACAAGAGATGTCACCAAAAAGAGGTGTCATCGGATCCCTCCTCATTATATAATAAACTTATCAAAATATTGTCATAGGAGATCCTGAAAGCCATGTATCCATGATATTGTTGACCAAAAAAATACTTCTGAATATGTGATTCAAAATAATGGTCTAGTCCTGAGAAAACCTATTTCTCAACCTCTATGGTTTTGGGCTTACCGGCATCTCTCCAATATCTGAAACAGTGAAACTTTAAAATCAGTTTGTTAGCAAAAACTGAAATTGTTCAGTAAAATAAAAGCGCATTAAAGTAGTTTATGGGGCCCCAAGGTTCATTTTGTCATTTTGCTCAGCTATTTTGGGGAGGTTTATTTTCATAAAAAACTCATTATTGGTTCTTGTTAGTTGTTACTACAATTACAAGCATGATATTGTTAAAATATAGGTGGGGTCCATGCAGCGATGGTGGGGGCTCTCCACCCTACTCCAATTGCCACTCTACCGTTCCTAGCCCCACACTCTGCTGTTGTACCATTTTGCGAGGGTCTGTACCAGCATGTTACGGCATGGGATGCACTGAAGGAGGATGCATCAAATCCCATTGCAAAATGTAATGGTGAAGTGACACTTGAGCAGGTCAAAGAAAAGCTTCGCTCTGTGCTCTCTCTCACTGATGTTACCAAATTTCCAGTGCCGAAAAACCCAAATGCAGTTATTTTTGTGGCTGCAACGGTGAGTTTTTTTTTTTCCGGGGGTATTTTGTAATTCTAGCAAACAACCTGGAAATTTGTGATATCTCAGAGGACAGACTCTAATTTTTATATAAAGAGCTTCCCATATCATGACTATTTTTTAGATAGGTAGAAAATCACCATTTTTCAGAAAATTCTGGACCATAAAAAAACTGTGATTTTGTACCTATAAAAGAATAGAAAAAAATCCCAAAAAATATAAAATTTGGTCTCCAAGCACAATTTAATATGGAGATCATGTTGGACGGTTCAAATTGACTGTTTGGACCTTGAAATATGGACATGAAGTAAATCATGGGCTTTACTTCTGAAAGCACCTTAGTAGCCACCTCACACTAAAGAATTTATTTTGACTTTCTTTTGGCTGGATTTTATCCTGAACCTGAAATGAACAACAGATTACACAAATGATCCATCCACTAGGATTTGTTTCCTGTAATTTTTTCTATGAAGAGTTTATTATATCATGGAACTTCACTTTATGGGAATGTAGGATGATGGGTACATACCGAAACACTCAGTATTGGAGTTGCAAAAGGCGTGGCCTGGGTCAGAGGTGCGGTGGGTCACAGGGGGCCATGTGTCATCTTTTTTCCTACATGGAGATGCTTTTCGCAAGGCCATTGTTGATGGCCTCAATAGATTGCCTTTGACGAAGTCTTTAATATAACCTTCAGAAATGCATTCCTTGGTATGGTTTACCATTATTCAATTTTTTTTTTCCAATTTGTTTAATTGGGTCATTCGGTAGAGACAGAGGGAGTATACAAACTCAAATCTACCGGTGATAGGATCTGTTCTGGTTGATTGAAAATATGAAATAAAGAAGTTTTTAACTATTTAAAACTTGGTGTCATAATCAATCAAGCCACTGCTTTGTTACTTATTAGCATACACTTACACAACCTTCTACTTATTAGCATACACTTACACAACCTTCTTAAACAAGGTATTAATCCCTGTACCACTATATAACAAAATAAGCAAAAAAGGAAAAACAAATAAGTACATAAAAGAACCAAAAGAAGAAAATCAATTCAAAACAAAAGCAAACCAACAAGGAAAGCCAAATACGTATACATTATTTAAGTATATGTTATCATAGCATACTATCAATCTTCGATGGTAACCGTCGGAAGAAATTTACCGGAACGGGCGGTAACTTGCTTCTAAATCTCGGGTGCCGCAACAAATAGAGACCCGCTACAAGTGCAACTACCCGAAATGGGGTCACATAAAGCGCCACAGCAGCAATTAAACATAACACTACAAACAAGCACGTAGCTCTGGGATCTCTCCAGCTCAGTAGGGAACCCAACCTCTCCCCTTGTGTTGCCATGTCACCAACAACCGTTTGTATCCTCCCTGCTACGCTTCTAAGCCGGTCATACCGCATGTACACCAAATCTTGCGGCTTTGATGTCGGAAAAGTGTCAAATTCTTCGTCTAGTTCGTCAGGGTTAGCGGCCTCGGCCCAGGATATTTTAGTATCCATGTGTGGAGGATGGCGAGGTCGTGATTTATAATTCCAAAGCCCGATGAAAAACATGTAGAGAAAGACGGTTGGAGGATAAGTTCGGGGTACCACACGAGAATCAAAAGTAGTATGTGCACAAGCACTGTTGTTGCCGGGTTTTTCCACTTGCATACGTCTCCTAGCCATGAGAAAACAGCAACTAGGCCAGAGAGAAGGGACATTACGCGAAAGAAGTTAGCCTTGCTTCGCCGCATGCTCCACAAGTGTGATTCAACATCAAGCATGTATTCAACTACTTCCTTGCGGAGTGGTGGCTCGGTTCGGCCTAGCCTGACTGCCACTATGCTCATAGCTTGGTACCTATAAGTTTAAAAATTTGAGAATAATTAGGAGAGTTTGGTTGATCCTCTTTCTAAAACTTTAGTGAGGCTAAGGTACTGATGAATAACGACTCGAAATAGTTCTTGTTTGAAAGAATAATGTACAGCTAAGGTACTGATATATGTAATGAGGCTATGGTAATTTGCAAAGCGCAGATTGGTCCATGCTATGGATCCATATCTTCGTTTTCAGAATCTAAATAGTCGATCCGAACCACTCAACATGAACTCTATATGAAAATGCACTTAAAGATCAAATTTACATTTTTTAGAATTTTTTTACTTTTTTTTAAATAGGTAGAAAATCACTATGAGATGGTCAAAATCTTTAGATCGGGTGATTTTCTACCTATTTAAAAAAATAGAAAAAAATTCTAAAAACTGTAAAATTTGGTCACCAAGTATATTTTTATATGGAGATCATTTTGAACTGTTCGGATCGATTGTTTAAACTTTTTTTAAATGGAGATATTGATCCATAGCATGGACCATTATGTGCTTTGCAAAGTGCCATAGCCTCACTCTATATGCTTAACATATATCATTGTTTTGTAATGCAAGTCTCAAAGTTTCAACCTACATTTGATATGCTTAAACCCTAAAACTATTACCTGAGACTGTCAAGTTGGCTGACAGTAAAAGGATGTAAATAGTGCATCTTTGGAAGCAGGGGTTGGCTATACATGTGCATCATTGAAGCAATAGACAGGCAGGTAAATCTAACAGCTAACTGTAGTTCACCCATCTTCTTGACTCCTGATGGTGTCAAAACAATAAGCGGGTAGGAGTGTGTGTAGACCCGATCAGTTTCAAGAGTTGACAACCGGATTCGGACTTTTCCAATCCGTGAGTCCCGGGTAGAGCTTGCACCGCCTCCAAGATGGCAATTGTCAAAAACACCTATCAATTTTTGGAGATTTCAGCTCAGGATTCTATACTATTTTATAAGGAACTTGCAAATAGAGGTTTCATAACTTTTTTGGCTAGTCCTAGTGCATGTACAATAGTCAGTGCTTCTTTTAGAGCACCTTCTCCTATATCAAATGTGCATTAATCTAAGCAACTAGTATTTCAATAGCTAGTAGTTAGCACAAGGTACACAAAATGACTCAATTGGTAAACAGTTGCATACGTAAATAGGGATAATATCAGACTACATATTTGTATCTTTTAATAAAAGATAAAATTAGCACTTTATAAATTGTGAGTTTTAAAAATTAGAAGGGTAAATATGATATTATGAATTTTAAAGAGGGAAATACATAATTTCGAGGTTTTTGAGGGGTATACATGAAATTCCTTCTTTTTGATACCTATTGTGATGACAGTAGAAGGATCATAGACCTCCCAGGTGTACTGCTCGTTCCAGCTCGGGCTAAACGAACCTACCAAGGTCCTCGTCCGGACCCATTTCTGACCATATTTCGCCACACAATACGCATCTGTTGTGCCTCTACCTTCTCGATTTTTCATAGGGAGCAATGCCTTTGCACCCAAAATACCCACCTCCAAAACCCCAACAGCCGGGCGCCACAACTGTCGAGCAGTTGGCCGAGTATCACTTATATACATAGTCGATTCATCCATGACATGGTAAGCTCCTTCTAAACAAACCCGTAAGTGCACCCGGCTTGCAAATCGAAGCTCCCTTCTTGTCTCACCTTCTAGTGCTGGGATGCCAAATTTTTCGAGATCAAACCAACGAGACTGCACGAATGGCCGGTGGTCCAGTCGTTTTTCGAATAAGGTTAGTGGTAGTGCAACTCGGCCTAGCAAGTCGTCTTTACGGGAACTGACATGGTCTTCTACATGTAGCACGAGTTGTTCTTCGAATGGTTCAGCTACTACAAAGAGAAGGTCTTCATTCCATTTCGGATTAAGTGCCGACGACACGCTATGGCGTGTTTTTAACACCTGAAGAATGTACAGAGAAACTTTTTATTTGTACTAGTAAATAATTCTCAAAAACTTATTAAAATTATCTACTGTAAATTTTCTTAACTGCACTAGTTTCACATTTTGGTTGGGAAACTACATTTTGGGTTTTTACAAGGAATTCAAATGAGAAATTTCTCCATGACATAATAGTGCCACTGAAAGTACAAGTAATGTTGCACATCAGTTATAAGGGTAAAGATATTGACAGAGTTGTTTTGGCTTCATGCAGCACATGAACAATGGAGTCAAAACAACACTTTATATGACTTGTACTGCTCTGCATGAAGCAAAAACTACTCTGTCAATATCTTTACCCCATTATCAACGGCACTTTGTGCCGCTGGCTCTGCACTGGTTGCCAATTAATGAACAAAATAATTATACAACATTCATATGTAAAATTTACACTGTACATGTCAACTTTTCATACCTGATTCCCAACTTGAGCTTTAACAAACACCTCCGGTGTGCGTCCCCGTGTGGCGGGTTGAACATCTTGTGCCTCGATGACATTGACTCTAAGATACCAAAGTTTAGGCGAGACATAGACCTTTGATCGTACACTTGCTACACCTTCCCCACATACCGTTGCCGCATCTGAGTGCCATGCCTCGGGAAATGCCTCATCTGCTTGTGTACCAATCCAAACTGCCACCATGAGCTCACCTCGTACTTTCAACCCATCAACCCGTCGTGGATCCTCTAGGCGGTACCACTGTGGGGCCAATGGACTGTCCGGTGGGACCCTCGTAGGAACCTCATTGAGGTCGAAAACGACCTTTCCCATGTAGTCGTCTCGGCCAACCATCTCTTTATCCTTTACATAAACTTCTAGAGCCGATGATTGGACCCGGTCTTTGGAGAAGGCAAAAACTTGGTTCCATTCGGGGTTTGCACGCTTCTCGAGATGCCGTGTCTTGCCTCTGTAGTTACCTAGCTTCACCTCCACGTAGGGGTCGCAACTTCCCGTTAGGGGATTTAAGGGTAGATCCCTATATTTGAAGAAATCATTAAAATCATCATTTTTTATGACACCTTATAAGTTATATATGTTGTTATCCTTCTCTGAAACAGGAATTTGTTTACTTTTTATATTATTTTGTCAAAATCATCATTTTCCATCTTTTACTTTGCAAAAGGAGTCATAATATTCAGCCAATGCCAATTAAATGAACTACATTTCTAATTTACTTCCTAGAGATCCAAACAAATATACATCTCCAAGAATTTGTCACAAAATAAAATATAATGATGAATGATAATGTATTAAATAATGACATGCACATACTTGGCTTTGACAACTCGGACATAGAGGTAGTACATCTGCTCGACCAGGTCATACGTGCCGGTGAGCTTGTCGTTGCCACGGGCCCCACCCGTGGCGGGCCATCGCTCACCCAAAAGCGGGTTGGTGTCCTTCAATTGGAAGTCTTCATGGTGCCGTTCATCATCATGGTTTACAATAGGGTGGGTCATTGCAAATTCTAGTTTCTTTTCACTGCAAGTATATAAGTTTTTAACCATAGAAAAACAAAGGTTTGTAAGGAGAAAGTTTATAAGCAAATGAGCACTTCACCAAAAAAAAAAATGAAGAAGAAAAAGGTGACTAGCGAATATTAATCAAGAAAAGCATCTTTGTGGGACTATCATGGGTGGAATTTCATGTCTGATTATATTTCTAAGCATTATAGAACCTTTTTGTCTAGTGGAAAAAGTTAACAAGTATCAAACTTCATGTCTGAATAAATTTTTAATAAAATTTGCTAGTAGGACATGCAACTTAAGTTATATAGACAACAAGTAGCTCTATCATTTCTATAGATTATTTTTTTTTTTTATTAAGCTTCATATAGATGTTTTACTTATTTTCATCAAACTAACCTTGAATTAGTAATCATGCATGTTAATTATATGGAAACAAACCTAGCTCACCTTATTCAAGGAGATGGCAACAAACAAGTGAATTCCAAAGCTACCTCTCTCTCTCCTCCTCCTAAATTGCATGCACAAATAGTAGTAGAGAGAGACTCAAATATAAGCACTTACAAACTTCCTTTTAGTCTGAGAGCGATCAATATGCTTTTCTCTTTTCAGACTTGACTTTGCCTCTAGTTTGTGCAATGGATCAGCCCTTGGTGAAGTAAGGCATAGGAGAGATGTACATGTTCCCTAGCTCTCACTCTCTCTCACACACTCTCTCTCTACACTTTGCTTTCAGAGAGAGGAAAATTAGCTTTTAGGCATGGAGAAAAAAAGCATTGGAACCTAATTAATTTCATCTGAGGGGACCCAATTATTATACCCAGTCAACTTTAAATTTTCCTATGTTTAGAATCATCTAATCAACTGTATTTTAATGTAGGATCACTTGATTAATTACTTTCACAAATTAAGATTTACACCGAAGTACTTGTTGATTTGATAATTAATTATATACAATTAATTAACATTACAAAAATGTGTCACTATCCGCGAGGGTAAAGGTGTTTTTTTTCAATGGTGTCTTCGCGGATACTCCTGTTGGTAATACCAATACACTCAGAAATAGCAATTTCTGTCGGTGTACTCTCGGAAATTGTCACTTTTTACCCTCGCGGATACTGGCCTATTTTGTAGTTAAAAGTACGTGGTAGAGATAATGTTGAATTAATCTTTATTGGTTATACAAATATTTTGTAAATTTTATATTTGTTGGACTTTATAAACAAAATCAAAAGAAAAATTATTGGCATGATCGTAAAATCTGTTGAAGATATATAGGGCTTGTTTTGTTTCTAAATTAGACGATCGATAAGAACATTTTGAAAACAAATTTAACTTGGTTTAAAATATCAAACTGAGTATACACACACACATATAAAATATTAGTCATGTTATACTTAATTTTTTATATTTAATAAGCTCTATAGAGGTTAATGTGCAAAAGTGATGGATAAACAATATGCACAATTCAATGATCTACAACCGTTTGATTGAAAATTAATGAGTTTGACTACTAAAATAACTATGATAAAATTTAGGGTAAATTTCGCTGGAGGTCACTAAATTTTGTCCTTTGTCACGAATTGGTCACTCAATTTTGATTTGTCCCTCCATAGCCACTGAACTTTTATTTTGTCCCAATCAAGTCACCCTATAACTTTTCCATTCAAAATATTAACGGAATATCACTTTTCCGTTAGTATTTTGGACGGAATGAGCATATTCTGTTAAATTTTTGGACGGAATGAGCATATTCCGTTAATATTTTGGATGGAAAAGTTATAGAGTGACTTGATTGGGACAAAATAAAGTTCAGTGGTTATGGAGGGACAAATCAAAGTTGAGTGACCAATTCGTGACAAAGGACAAAGTTAGTGATCTCCAGCGAAATTTATCCTAAATTTAAGAAATTGGAGAGAATTCATGCATCGATTTTCTGTGACGCTTTCATTGCAGTAGAATATTATAAATTGTTAATTTTATCATTTATCATATTATGATGTGTGTTGCATAAACGTTGCATAGATTTTTCTTGTAGTTATTTTTGACCAAAAAAGAAGATAAATGTTAGTCATTCGATTGCTATCAAATTCATAGTTCATTGTGAACTTTTAACTTAATATCTCGAGCTTATACAATGTTTAAATGTAGAAATATTTCCCTTAAAGAAGATAGAAACAAGAAGAGCAATAAAGAAGAGAATTGATTCCTAAGTCGCTTTGTTAAGCAAGGATATTTGTACTAATTACCTGATTTTGATTTGACACGTTGAACAAAGTGAGATTGGAAGCATTCCAAATTCTAAAATTATTTTACTACAATTTAGTGTACAGTATTTTTTTCAAGACATGTTAGTCTGGTTTATAATAACATGTGTAATATGTAAGAGAGAATCTTGTACATGGAGCGCACGACTTAGAGATAAAAGTTGCTTTAAGGGTCTCTTGTTGAATAAGCTTAGAAAAGAGATTGATTTTTCTCAATCCTTTAATGCCTAGTTGCATCAAATGTCTGGATTAAAAGCACAGAATATATTCTCACAACACTAAACAAACTATGTATTTCTTTGTATCCAATGAGCACCCAACCAATTTTTAACTTGACAAAATGGACCGATTTTTTAATCAGTACCATTAAAAAAAAAATTAAATTCATACCATCAATCTCAACAAATTTCAATTGAAAAAGATGGTATGGGTTTAATTTTGTTATTCTTTTATGTTACCGATAAAAAAAATCAACAAAAATGGAATGGATGTTTTCATTATGAGGCAAACAAAAATATTACAAAATGAAAATCAGTATGAAAATTTGTAACACAAGTCCAGCAGGAGTCAAAAGGACACTAATTAGTTGATTGGTTACAACTTACAATACAACTCTATTAAAATATTCACCATAATAAGAAAATTTTGGAAGTCAATTTGTTGTTATACAAAAATAAATGATAAAAAAAAAACAGAAGAGAAATAAAAATAAAGCTAAGATGCAAACACTCAGTTTTCACAACATAGTGTAGCTTTGCAAAAGGAACAAGAGTACATGAAGAGCAGGTCAATACAAATATTCGCAAAAGGTTTTGATCGATAACTAACCATAAACAGAAGCTCAATTTAATCAGCTTGTAAGCAATATAGCTGGCGAATATTCCCAGAAGCTGGAGAAGGAAACAATAATAAGAGAAGGGCATTTCAGTCAATTTTACATTCATCATCAAGGTAAGAGATAATAAAAGAGACCAACAATGATTAGGCTTGTCACAATTTCTTTCTTTTTTATAATAAGAGAAAAGTTCCCCAAAAATATAACTTAATTTTTAAGTATCCCAAGTCCCCAACAAGAGAAACCAAAACAATGTAAAATGGGCATACTCTTGGCACCTTTTTAATAAATTTCAAATAAAAGAATGTGGTATTTTCCATATAGTTATATATTCCTATGCCATAATTTTCATGAATCAAATGCCCATTGGCCTCATCGTATAACCATAATTTTGTTCCATTATAGTATTATACATTCAAAAATCCAAATTTCAAACAAAAAAGTGTAAACTGTTGATCTTGTTCTATTTCAAGAATAATGTATTCTTGTCAAGAATTACAGAATTTGGAGTACACTTTTTATATTAAGATCAATAATTAGAATTAATGCACCATTACTAACAATGATCTGTTGACTTTTTGAGTTTCTGGGTCCCGTACAATAAAAAATTTACAATTTTTGATGCAAATGCATTACTCTCAAGTCTCAACAATTATTTTTTCTGTTTAGACTTTGAATTTTGAATTATTAATGGAACAAAAATCATGGTCATAATGGGTCACCGAAAATGATAGTGTTGGATTCCAAATTTTCATATATGTCATATTTTTAAGAATAATAAAGTTAGGAAACAGATACATACAATATAGCCAGTCTCTGAATTGGGCATGGAGTGCGCATGCTAAATCCCGTTTTCTATTCTCATCGAGTTGCAAGCTTCTAATTGTTTGTTCGGTTTCTTTCAGATTCACTTCCTGAAATGAAACTCAGCCATTAAACATCTCCTTATACTGCATCTTAACTGTTAGTTTTTTTTTTTTTATGAAATTAGTGGAATATCCACCCGTTTCATTACTGAAACAAAAGTTTTACAACCTACATATTTGCAATCTAACCCCTCACCTACTACATCACATTTATCTCACAAGTGCACTACCATTTTCGCATCAATCCCTTAACATTTAATCTATTTACTCCCACATTTAAACTGTTAGTTGTTATTTGTTAATATTCAACATCTCCAGAGGAGAAAATTTTCTCTGAAACTTTTATTTACTACTTGCATGGCTTTTTAATTTAATTATTTGGTTGTCATATTTATTTAATGTGTGTGTTTAGTTCCGGGTTGTTACCTTTTTCTTCTGGGCTTCTCTATAAGCTTCCGGCAATAAAAATGGATTCATAATGGTCGGTTCTGAAACTTCTGGGTTAACCCAACTAGGAATCTGTAAATAAACACAAAATTAAAGACGAAATTTGTTATTCTATTTCATTAGTAGTTTTATTCGAAATGAAACAAAGACTATAAGAAGGATATTTCAACTCAATAAGTAAACTCAGATCAAATTATATATTTTTGTACCAAGAAATTGGTGAAGAGGTCAGGATCAAGACAGGTGGCAGATTCTGATTGCGCATCAGAGACACCAGCAGGGTGAGAAAGTGCATCGTGTGGATCAACCATGCCCAAAATAAAAGGCTGGTCCCACTTGTTCTCATTTGGGTTTATTTCCGATTGTGCCAGGTGCTCCCCCAATTGTGCATAGTATGTATTAAACGGAGCTACCTGTCATCACACAAGATATTATTTATTTTGACACTGGCAATAGTAAGTACTAATTTATGCACCAAGGCAAAGTACCATTGAAGTATAGGTATGCGTCAAAGAGACCTATTCCACCCATTTCCATTAACATAGAGATATTGATCCATCGCATGACCGTTCCGCGCTTTGCAAAGTACCATAGCCTCATTCATTGCTGAATTAGATTGGGCTTAACCAAGTTTTATACACTCAGTTCGTGAAAATCTTATCAAGAACAAATAGTAAATAACAAAAATAAATCACCTGAAGCTTGTGATTGTCGCCTACAATAAGAGGTCGCTGATTCACTCCCAAGTAGAAAATACACTCACGGCAATTAGCAATGCAGATTCGCTTTGTAGCCACCACAATTTGCACCCTTTCACAATGCTCAATCTTCACTGCCTGTTCACAAAACAAAATAAGTTGCTTATTGCTATATGAAATATAACCTATTTCTCATATGAAGGGGAGCTTGACGGTGTTATATTTGACAAAAATGTGAAAATATCATACCTTGCCAATGGCACCAAGCACAATGGTTGCATCAGAACATCCATATACAGTAGCATAGCTCACTGGTGCCAGTATGTATATCATTGAATCGTGACAGTTCAGTACCTTTGAAAACAGAAAGAAGATTTGTTTTACACAAGTGATACATAAACAACAGTAATTCATAATTTTGTTTTAACCAAAACATGCTCCCCATGTGCTTAATATAAATTTACTTAGGTTGGACAGAATTAAACTTCAAACAGAAGTAAAGGTTTCTTACAAAAGAACTCAGAGTGCTGCTACAAACTTTGAAGATCACAATTGGTATCCCTGCACACTACTATAACATTATATATATATGAACACATAGTGCTGGTACAAATTTCAAGTGATCATAATTGGTATTCCCTGCATACTACGACAATTGATAAGATGAATAGAAAAGCTAATGGAAAAATTCCAAAATTAACCCTGCTTTCATACCTTTACAGAATGCCCCTTTATATCTCCCAGATGTTTAACCACTGAAGCCTTCGAAAACCCTTCAACAAATGTCTGGTTTCTATAATATGCTGGATTGCTGCCATTATTCACTTGCCCCCTTGAATTATTATTATTCGCACCACTATTACTTGGGAGTGCATCCACCATGGTGATATCAGTATCTGTGCTACCACCACTTAAATGAGGAGCACTAGTATCCTTTAAAGGAGATATTCCCTTTTCCTTTTCATTGGCATTTTCTAATGTGGCAGTGATCTGCTGAGAGATCCACTCATGGATCTGTGAAGCAGGTACAGGTGCAGCCGGCATGTCAGGATCTGAATTTGCAAAGAAAGGGGAGGCTTGGGTTATAGCTAAACCCTCTGAGAATTGCAATAGAAACCCTAGGTGGCCAAATGTGTCTTGAGTTATTACCTGCCAAGTAAATGCAGAGCTAATCAATAACTTTTTAGAGTTACACTGATCAATAAGCTTCCCAAATCAATACAGATCCAAAATATCGCATTCACCTTTTGCGACTCTTTTGTGATCATTTATTGTCTTACTAAAATTTGGTTTACTTCATGCACTCAGTCTAAGATAGTAAAATTTGAAGAGTTCTTCAACTAATGATACAGACCTTGTGCCTAAAATCCCTAAAAGCACCATATGACAAAAACAAAAGAAAAACAAGGAGCCGGTACCAATCCAAGGGCAAACCAGGAATGAAAAAGAAAAAGAAAATACACACCAGAGCATCATCCCCTTCTACTCCTTGAAGGGCATCAGAGAGAAGGGATAGAATGTTTGCCATGTGCTTTTGAAGATAAGAGAGCTGGTGGGACTCCTCGTCAGATTGTGAAGGCATGAACTTCCTACTATTACTCCTCACCAACTGTACCAATAGAAAACAGAACAGATAAGTAAATGACAATATTTTACGTTACAAAACTAACCCAATAATTTGATAAACATTTCCATTAACAACTTTTAATTTGAATACAAATAAACTTCGTAAAGATAAATATGACCAAAGAAGTGTGACAGACTTCCATTAGACAACCAATAGCAATCTTCACGTGTTAACAGTATTTTGGTAATACGGCATGTGGCAATTGGAATCAACTGAATCATATCAGGTCAAATGTAGACGAGCAATCTTAATTGAAAATCAAGTATTATGAGAAACCGACAATTCTAAGGCACTTAAAGCAGTAACTAAAATTTAACATGCAGGTATCAGAAATTTATCTAATTATCAATCTCCTCTACGCACCATTTCACAAGGACTCATCCATAAATGACTTATACCCCATGTAAATGGCAATGTACCACAAAAAAATAACCAATTTAAGGGGCAAGAGTATAAAGATTTGACTTTTGCAGAGTGTGATCATAAAATCCATCTTTCCAAGGAATTGTATACAAAAAAAAAAAAAAAAAAAACTTAAACAGTTTTAACCTGAATTGGAGAAAGTGCAGATAGATATCCATCAAATGCTGAGGCATGAGGCCACACTTCATTGGCCAACGGAGAATCCTTGCTGGCACGAGGCACCAATCTTTTGTAGCCTTGCACATAGAGAAACAAAAGCACATCTCTCAAATCAGCAGTACCTTGTCCTTCTACCCCCAAATCTTTGTCTTCGTAATGCAACACCCCTGCTAGGGTTTGAAGGATCAAAGAGGAGGTTTCCGTCGAGATCTGGAGGGACTCAGCAAGGGAGGCGGCGTCAATGCGGTGACCAGGGTTAGAGCCTTCGCTGAGCTTAGATTTGAGAGGAGAAAGGAGGGAAAGGGGGTCGGGTAGTGAGAACTTTGGTATAGGGAGGAGACCATGGTCAAAGACCTCACGGCGGGGACGGATGAGAGGGACGGAGATAGACGCGGAGGAAGCGGAGGGAGGAGGAGGTGGTGGAGTAGAGGGTTCCGGTGCCATCTCCGACGAGATCTCCGGCGTGGTCTCCGGTGGGTCCGGGTTCATGGTTGTAGGATTTTAGAAAGCGATTGAGAGAGAGAGACAGTCGTCAGGATCCAATAAGACAAGAGAAGGAATCAGAGGAATGGATGGGGTCACGGGAGAGAGAGAGAGAGGACCAAATGATATCTCTATCTATTTTGGGTTGACTTCATTGTAAATGGGCTTTCTATTGGGCCGTGCAACCACTGTTTATATGGATCATGAAATGAAGGTTAGACCCAGTTACAACAGGCCTGGTTTCGGGCTGACAGAGGCCTAATATAGGGAAATGGGCTTTGCCCCGTTACAGCTTGCTCCCGCACAAGCTTGAGAGAGAGGGAGGACGAATTCGTATCCTCTGCATTAACTCAAATTTTGAGTTAAGATCTGAACCGTATATTGAGATCCACACTAATATTAAAGTACACGTGTAATATAGGAGTGGACAGAATTGGTCCGGATTCTGATCGTACGGTTCACAAATTAACTCAAACGGTGCGTTAATGCAGAGGATACGTATTCGAGGGAGGACACGGTAGAAGAAGTGACCGAATGGGTAAACTCTTTCCAGAATTTTTTTATTTGTAACATTTTTAAAAAATCAAAATTAAAAAGTGCCCCTTTTTTTTTTTTTTAAAATCTTGAATACTAGCAGACATGCATGCAGATCTAGACCGCATAATTCTCAACGGTAATATGCAAACTAATCTTTCTTGATTGCTTCCGATATATCTTAAAAGGTATGTTGGTATGCATGGGAATAAGTGGGAATAAGTGGATTTTTTGAGTTATCCGGGATATTATTGCTTGAACCATTCCGATGACATTTTATTTCCCATTTGTTCCCACATTTTTTTCCAAACAAATTTTCACCCTATGTAAAATGATGGGAAAAAAATAACGAGATCGGATTGAATTAATTATTTGTTTCCCACGGTGGATGTTGCTTTCTCTTATATATTTATTTCTCTCCTATTTGCATTAAACGCTAAACAAAACTTGTAGAGAAATTTATAAATATTATTGCACAAATTAAAAAAAATATTTGTCCCGAATTAAAAAAAAATAGAGAAGCATTGTGACATTGTCCACATTTTATTTGTTACAAATAATCAGACGAGTCAGCAAGTTTGCGCAACTAGCTAAGCCTTATTTGTCTTTTTGAATGTTTGAGGCCAACATAAAGACTATTAAACAAATCAAATTAACATTTTGAATGAGCAAGCTTCGAGTAGATAAAAAATTTGGCTAAAGAAAAGCTTTGAGTAGAGTGTTGTAGCTTTGAAAATTCCAGATCCGGGTGAACAGTAAAAACAGTTTGGACCATATGATCTGAAATTTTCAAAGTGGCTTAATAAATAGTAAAAAAATTCCAAAAAATGTAAAATTTGGTCTCCAAGCACATTTCAATATTTAGAACATGTTGAATGGTTCGGATCGGTTGTTTGAACATCAGAATGGCAGATTTGATGCTGCCAGCACTTGGCCGAAATGCTGCCAGCAGCAACTTAGCCATACTATATATAGAGTAGAACTAGGGTGCTCCTAAGCTCACCAAGCCCTTCGTGAGCGCGACTCTAAAACCTATCGAATTGACTTCAAACGATATTTTCAAACCGTTAGATGTTCAATCTATATTAAAATGTGCTTGGAGACCAAATTTTACATTTTTTGAAATTTTTTTACTATTTATTAAGATGGTTTGAAAATCGCTGTTTTTATTAAAATTCTGCACCATTGGAAAACAGCAATTTTCAAACCATCTTAATAAATAGTAAAAAAATTCCAAAAAATGTAAAATTTGGTCTCCAAACACATTTTAATATAGATTGAACATCTAACGGTTTGGAAATGTCGTTTGAAGTCAATTTGATAGGTTTTAGAGTCGCGCTCATGGAAGGGCTTGGTGAGCTTAGGAGCACCCTAGTTCTACTATATATATATATATATATATATATATATATATATATATATATAGCTGGGCTATGGTGAGTTGTGGAGTAAGAGGTCCTTTTTACTTCACGCTCATATTTTCATTTTGAAAATCTAAACAATCGATCCGAACTGCTCAACATGATCTCCATATTGAAATGTGCTTGGAGACCAAATTTCACATTTTTTGGAATTTTTTTACTATTTATTAAGCCACTTTGAAAATTGCTGTCCGGTGGTCCAAATTTTTTTTACTGTTTTTACTGTTCACAGTGGATCAGCGATTTTCAAAGTGGCTTAATAAATAGTGTTCGCACAAAAGTGTATCACAAATTAAGTTTCACTACAGCAAGCTGTAGCTTTTAAACCTTGAATTAACTTCCGACTAGACTGCAAGTGCACAATCCTATCGTATAGTTTAGTCAGGTATCGATCCACAGGACGGTTCAAAATCTAATCTGGAACTCTACTTAAATCAATTAGGTACTAGAAGTTGGAAAAGGTTGATTTGGTTTGTTTAATATTCCTAAGTTCAATAATGACAGAAATAATTAAAATAACATAAAGTAAAATTTGGTTTTTATCAGATAGAGAAAAGCGTTTCCAGGGTTTTCGATTTCATCTTCAACTCTGCCTCTCGGTACCACACACGACCCGCATACTTTCATGCGCGACCCGCATAGAACACGCGACCCAGGTACTCTCATAATTGAATGCAGCAGCTGTCTGTTTCTGCGTTGTTCTTTGGTGTAAGGATTCATTGACCGAACCTAATGTTCCTAAACTTTAACTCTCGTTTGTTGGTTTAATAAACTTGGTATCGGAAATGCAATTTCACCTTCTTAGGTTTTTAATCTAAGTTAATTGTCCGGTTTACTAAAGGTAACTACTACCTCTCGATAAGTGGAAAAGTTCACCTCTCAGTTACTATTTGGTCTCGCCTCACGGCTCGTAAACCTACCTCAAATACTAAGTTTGGTTGAGAGAAACATCAGGGCCAAATTACTAGAAAGATGCTATAGACATCTAACAGTAGACAATCAAGAATCATTCAATCAGCTTCAACAAAGCAATTAAAATACTACTCAAACAATTAAACACTAACATTCAACACAGATTCAAACAACATGCATATAAAACAAAGTATCAAACTACATCGTAACCCTAGAAACTAAGTAAACTACTCAAGCATAGTCCAAAAGCAAGCAAAACAAATAAAGATAAAGGAGTTCATAGAAAAACTAGAAGAACGATGAAGATTCGTCGCAAAACTCTCATTCCGCTCCTCTCTTCTTCTTCTCCCAGTCAGCCGTCTCTCCTAACCCTAGGAATTGTCCCTCAGATACAGAATGCTGAATAATGAATGGAATACCCTTATGTGGCAAGGGATCCCGTAATATAGCCAATCTGGCCGACCTTTCCTTCATTGAGCCTCTGTTTCCTTTTCTGTTTTGTTTCCGAAATAGACTCACGCGACCCGCTGTGTAGTGGACGCGGTCCATGTGTCTGTGCTCCTCGCGTGTTTAGAATGGAGATCGCGTCTGTGGTCGCGTCAGGGTTTGATGCGGCCCGCTTGGGATGTGACGCGGCCCGCGTGTACAGTTCCAGAACTTCACAATTTCCCTGATTTCGCTCGTTTTCTGCAAAGTAAGAATGAAAACGCAGCAGTACCACATTCTATAGATATTCAATGTATTTTCAATGTAAAAGACACGATTTGGTGGTTTGAAACACAGATTTTGGTACAGAATTTGGTCGGATTTATAGGTCTAATAATGAGACATCAAATAGTAAAAAAGTTCCAAAAAAATGTAAAATTTCTAGTCTCCTAGCACATTTCAATATAGAGAACATGTTGAGCGGTTCGGATCGGTTGTTTGGATTTTCAAAATGAAAATATGGCGTTGTTTTACTTCACAACTCACCATAGTCTATATATATATATATATATATATATATATATATATATATATATATATATATATATATATATACAGAGAGAGAGAGAGAGAGAGAGAGAGAATGGCTAATATGCAAACGTTTGTTCTTGGACTCAGGAACAAACGAGTTCTTCAATTTTCAAAGTCCAAACAATCGATCCAAACCGTTAGATATTCAATCTATATTAAAATGTGCTTGGAGACCAAATTTTACATTTTTTGGAATTTTTTTACTATTTATTAAGATGATTTGAAAACTGCTTTATTAAATTTCTGCAGTATTGAAAAACAACGGTTTTCAAACCATCTTAATAAATAGTAAAAAAATTCCAAAAAATGTAAAATTTGGTCTCCAAGCACATTTTAATATAGATTGAATATCTAACGGTTTGGATCGACTGTTTGGACTTTGAAAATCGAAGAACCGAATCGTTTGTTCCTGAGTCCAAGAACAAACGTTTGCATATTAGCCATTCTCTCTCTCTCTCTATATATATATATATATTACATCTCATCACTGACGGTTGAAGTCACATACATAAACATTTCGGTACATGCATTACTTGTGACCTATGTTACTCATATACTTCAAATTGGGTCCCGTACCCGTATTGGGTGCGTATCGGATATGGATACGGGTACGATACAGACCCGATATGTATTGGATACGCCAGTTGGCGTATCGGATGACGTAGCGTATCCCTAACCATATGATACGGCTCTGATACAGATTGAAACAGGCCGATACGGTATCGGGCACCACGCATGGACTGGGACTGTGAACCGCGCATGGCAAAAAAAAATTTTACCGGCACCCAAGAATCGAACTAGGAATCTATTAGATAAGCAACATATCACTTATCCACTACACTATCTCACATTGTAGTCCGAAACTACTAGTTTTTGTATTTAACTTATACTTCATGAGTTGATTTTTGATATTTAATTTATATTATATAATACAGTGTTAAATTAATAAAATATATATAGTAGTTGTATCGTATCCACGATGTCGTATATTGTTCACCGATCGATATTCGAGGGTTTACTAAATTGTTCATACTAGCAATTAATATAGAGGAGGGTTCAAATGCCTCCATTTTTTGTGCCTCCACCATGCCTCCATTTTTAAAAACTTTAATAACTCCAAATTTAAAACTTAAAAGTCAAAATAAAACCGTTGGATATGATCTACAACATTTTATCTATGTGCTCATGATAAAAAATTATCACATTTTGATTTTGTTTTTATGTGAATCAATAAGTTGAAAAATCAACGTCTAGAAATTATCCACATTAGTATATTTTTTACAAGCTCTTGATGACAACCAAAACAAAATTGAAATGTCATAATTTTTTACACGTGCATAGATAAAATAATGTAGATCATATCCAACAGTTTTATTTTGATTTTTTTAGTTTTAAATTTTGAGTTATTAAAGTTTTTAAAAATGGAGGCATGGTGGAGACATGAAAAATAGAGGCATTTGAATCCTCCTCATTAATATATCATGCTCTTTTCTCCTCAACTAGATTTGAAAGCAACGAAGCATTTTACAAAAACAAAACCAATAACCTAGCTAATGCAGTAGGGCTTGAATTTAATTAGCAGATGAGGGGTCATCCCCTGGCCTAATTATATATAAAATTATAAACCGGCCTATACTCTAAATTTTAGTAAGGAACAAATTTATTTCTTTCATTGAAAAGACAGGTAGGTACGTACTAACAGTGATATTACAACCAATAAGTGGTTATAGATTTTGGAAACGAGAAACATAAAACTAGAAGATAAGAATGATATCTCACACAAGATCAAAGAAACAATATCTACGTAAATGATTGGCTACGAGCAATTCTAAAATCTCCTGTGTGTGTAAATTGAGTGGCGCATGATTGACTCGTACAATTAATCACGTGGTAGCTAGTGATATATCACTTTATTATACTAGCTGTCTTTTCGGTGAATGAGATAAATGTGTTCCTTGCTAAAATTTGGTCTAGAGAAACGTTGTCAAATGAAATATTACATTTTACCCTAAAGTAACGTACTTAGAAAAATTAAAACATCGTTCTCTTATGAGGTAAAACAATGTCATTGACATTATTTTACTCCTATAGAAATTAACACTTTTAATGATATATAACAACATTTCACTCTAAAGAAAATATTACTTAGAAAAAGTTGAAGTAAAACATCGTTAACGTTTATGTCATGAGATAAAA